>ML661903.1:8789245-8809266 GCA_007570785.1 Antilocapra americana | reverse complement strand
TAGAATAGGTGTTAGCTCTTCTCTAAATTTTTGGTAGAATTCAGCTGTGAAGCCATCTGGTCCTGGGCTTTTGTTTTTTGGAAGATTTCTGATTACGGTTTCAATTTCCATGCTTGTGATGGGTCTATTAATATTATCTATCTCTTCCTGGTTTAGTCTTGGAAAGTTGTACTTTTCTAGGAATTTGTCCATTTCATCCAAATTGTCCAGTTTATTTGCATATAGTTGCTGATAATAGTCTCTTATGATCCTTTGTATTTCTGTGTTTTCTGTTGTGATCTCTCCGTTTTCATTTCTAATTCTGTTGATTTGGTTCTTCTCCCTTTGTTTCTTGATGAGTCTGGCTAACAGTTTGTCAATTTTATTTATCTTCTCAAAGAACCAGCTTTTGGCTTGGTTGATTTTTGCTATGGTCACTTTTGATTCCTTTGCATTAATTTCTGCCCTGATCTTTAAGATTTCTTTCCTTCTACTAGACCTGGGCTTCTGCATCTCTTCCCTTTCTAGTTGCTTTAGGTGTATAGTAAGGTCATTTATTTGATTTTTCTCTTGTTTCCTGAGGTGAGCTTGTATTGCTATGAACTTTCCCCTTAGCATTGCTTTCACAGTGTCCCATAGGTTTTGAGCTGTTGTGTTTTCATTTTCATTCGTTTCTATGCATAACTGAATTTCATTTTTAATTTCTTCTGCGATTTGTTGGTTATTCAGCAGTGTGTTGTTGAGCCTCCATATGTTGGAAGTTTTGAGAGGTTTTCTCCTGTAGTTGATATCTAATCTCACTGCATTGTGGTCAGAAAAGATGCTTGGGATGATTTCAATATTTTTGAATTTATCAAGGTTAGATTTATGGCCCAGGATGTGATCTATCCTGGAGAAGGTCCCGTGTGCACTTGAGAAAAAGGTGAAATTCCTTGTTTTGGGGTGGAATGACCTATAGATATCAATTAGGTCTAGTTGGTCTATTGTTTCATTTAAAGTTTGAATTTCCTTGTTACTTTTCTGTCTAGTTGATCTATCCATTGGTGTGAGTGGTGTATTAAAGTCTCCTGCTATTATTGTGTTGTTGTTGATTTCCCCTTTCATATTTGTTAGCATTTGCCTTACATATTGTGGAGCTCCTATGTTAGGTGCATAAATATTTATAATTGTTATTTCTTCTTCCTCGATTGATCCTTTGATCATTATGTAATGTCCATCTTTATCTCTTTTCACTGCCTTTATTTTAAAGTCTACTTTATCAGATATGAGTATTGCCACTCCTGCTTTCTTTTGGTCTTTATTTGCATGGAATATCTTTTTCCAGCCTTTAACTTTCAGTCTATATGTGTCCCTAGGTTTGAGGTGGGTCTCTTGTAGACAACATATATAGGGGTCTTGTTTCTGTATCCAATCCGCCAATCTTTGTCTTTTGGTTGGGGCATTCAGCCCGTTTACATTTAAGGTAATTATTGATAAGTATGATCCCGCTGCCATTTATTTTATTGTTTTGGGTTCCAGATTATCTATCCCATCGGTGTTTCCTATCTAGGAAAGATCCTTTAGCATTCATTGGAGGGCTGGTTTGGTGTTGCTGAATTCTCTCAGTTTCTGCTTGTCTGAGAAAATTTTGAATTCTCCTTCAAATTTGAATGAGATCCTTGCTGGGTACAGTAGTCGGGGTTGTAGATTGTTTTCTTCCATGACTTTAAGTATGTTTTGCCATTCCCTTCTGGCCTGAAGCGTTTCTGTTGAGAGATCAGCTGTTATCCTTATGGGATTCCCCTTGTGAGTTATCTTTTGCTTCTCCCTTGCTGCTTTTAATATTTGGTCTTTGTATTTGATATTTGCCAATTTGATTAATATGTGTCTTGGGGTGTCCCGCTTGGGGTTCATTCTATTTGGGATTCTCTGTGTTTCTTGGACCTGAGTGGCTATTTGCTTCCCCAATTTAGGGAAGTTTTCTACAATTATCTCTTCAAGAATTTTCTGATGGTCTTTCTTTTTGTCTTCTTCTTCTGGGACTCCTATGATTCGAATATTGGTGCGTTTAATATTGTCCCAGAGGTCTCTAAGGTTGTCTTCATTTCTTTTAATTCTTTTTTCATTTTTCCTTTCTGTTTCATTTATTTCTGTCTTCTACCTCACTTATTCTGTCTTCTATCTCTGTTATTCTACTGTTGGTTCCCTCCAGGGTGTTTTTGATCTCATTTATTGCATTATTCATTGTATTTTGTCTCTTTTTCATTTCTTCTAGGTCCTTGTTAAAGCTTACCTGCATCTTCTCAATCCTTGCCTGCAGGTTATTGAGCTGTAACTCCAACTTATTTTCCAGGTTTTGGATCATTTTCACTATCATTATTCGGAATTCTTTGTCAGGTAGACTTCCTATCTCTTCGTCTTTTGTTTGATCTAGGGGGTATTTATCCTGTTCCTTTACTTGCTGGGTATTTCTCTGCCTTTTCATCTTGTTTATCTTGCTGTGTTGTCCCTTTATTGTGGGGATTCCTCTCTATGGGAGGGGTTGGATGCGTGGTTTGTCGAAGTTTCCTGGGTGGAAAGGCTTGTGTGGTTTTCTGGTGGGTGAGTCTAGGTTTCCTCACTGTTACTCCTCACGTCGGCACTGGGTCACCTCTCCAGATGGCCGATGTCCTCTGCCAGCATTCAGTTCCTGTTTTTTGGAGTTTGCTCGGCCTTTAAAAGTTCTTTTGGTATATTTATTGGGGAGAGAGTGTTCTCCCCGTCCTATTCCTCTGCCATCTTAGTTTCGCCTCCCTCACCACTCATTTAAAAAAAAAAGTATTATTATATTACAGCCAGGTTCACTTGTTTGCATATTATCTATGACTGCCTTTTGTGGTAACACAGCAAAGAGACCCTGTGGTCTACAAAGTCTTAAATATATAAAGTCTAAAATCTGGCTCTTCTGATCCCTAGTTTAGACACAGGAAATTACTAAGTGTGGTTTTCAATAACATATTAGAGGGAGGAAGGTTTCCTGGATACTAGAAGTCACAAGTGACACAGATTACGGTCACATGCAGGTAAACAAAAAGTGAGTCAGATGTGTGAGAAGCAGAGTGAGGCGGGTGTGGGGGTATGGCAGGTAAACGCTTTGTCTGAGGAATTCAGCAGCTGCCGAGCTCCAAGTCAGTCTGCCTAGTTGGGTGGTGGACAGTGTATTGTGAACCGAAATCTTCAAAGAGAAGATTGAAATTTACATTATTATGCATAAGCTTCAGATAAATAAAACTGAGTAAATATTTTAGGATTTAATGCTGCCCCAGTTTCTTTTGTGCCAAAAACAAAAATAAGACCTGCATTTGACCGAAGATCTTTAGTTGTAATCTCAGCCTTAAAAAAATTGGTTCTTACCTAGGACTATGAGATTGAACCATACTGGAGCACAAAGTAGGCAAATTATAAACTTGGGGATCACTATTTTTAAATATTTATAATGCAATTTCCAATACTTCAGTTAGTATATTCATATAAGTAATAGTGATCTTATTGATCAAGTCCCTGAAGGTTTTCTTCAAAACTTGACTTGTACGAAAAGTTATTTGAAACCAGTAATCATCAAAGAGAAAGAGGTCATATACTGTTCCTAATCAATGTGATATGCTGCACATTCCTTATTAGTTCTTAAGTGTTAGCTGCTCAATTGTGTCCGACTCTTTACAATCCCATGGACTGTAGCCCACCAGGCCCTTTGTCCGTGGAAATCTCAAGGCAAGAATACCAGAGTGGGTTGCCATTTCCTTCTCCATTAGTTCTTAAACCTCAATGTAAATATCAATGTGATCTAGTTAGCCTTGGGTGGACCCCTGCCAATATTTATAGAGGCAAAAAGAAAACTGTAACAAATACCTTGATGGTGTCTTCTTGCATCTTTTGTTTTTTTGTAAGTCTTTTCAGGACAACAAACTTGCTTGTCATAAGGGTGTAAGATCTGTAGGGTATGGATAAGTTTAGCAGCCTAAGCTGAGAATTGGGTAGAGTTTAATAAAAGAGCTTTAAAGAGAAGAGGCAACACTTAGGAAACAAGTACAAAGTCCCTGGGCTAAATAGTTCATGGGCACCTCTAGCAGAGGTAAAGGAAGGGGAAGGTTATAAAAACCTGGAGGGAGCATTTTGTTGCTACCTGACAAGAGATTTTGGTAGCGAGATAACCAACCGGCTGTGCATTAGAAGCCAGGGACCAGGGTGACAAAAAGCATCCTGTCCTTATTCCCAGTCTTCTCTCTCCCGTGGGTTCCTCACTTTGCTGAACTTTAGAAGTCTGGGGGAAGACTGTCTGTTGAGACCATCCATAGAGGTCAGCTTCCTGGGGCACAGAGCAGAGGGTAGAGATGATCAGATCAACTCTGAAGAGGTAAAGAGGGAATTCTCAGCCCAATGGCCGTCTTCTCTCGTTACGTGAAGAGTTCTCTTAACCTTAGAAAATTGTAATGTCTTCTAAAGCCAAAAACACAGTAATGTAGGATGTGAATTGGAAGGCTTTTCTGTAAAAGCAATTGAAGTGAATGAGCTGTGAGTGAACACTTGTGTAGAGAGCATCAAATGTATCTGTTAATGACTGCTATTATATCTTGTGCTATTATGTGTCTGGTGAGCTGGGAAGTCAAGTGAGGGTGACAGACACAGTGGAAACTGAAACGGCATTCCCCTTATAGCGTTCTTGGGGGGAAGGGCTGAGCTGACAATTGCTATTCTGAAAAAAAAAAAAAAAAAGAAAAACTTGCAGGTATATGCTTTTAAGGAAGGATTTCCATAGAGAAAAGGAGAAAAAGTTATATAGAGAGCAGCTTTCCCCAGTATGGGCTTGACTAATTTTGAAGTTCAATTGATTGCTTTAATCAGACCATGTTCTTGTAGGTGTTCCGTAATCGAGGGGAATAAAACACTTTGCCCTTAATTCTACTTGAAGCCTGGCCTGATAAGGAAAATAAACTTGGATGACTTGATGAATATTGCATGATTCTGGAAAACCATAATTACTGTTTCGGCAAAGCAAGCAGTTGGATAGTGGCTACATTTGTTTTTTTCTGGACTTTCCTTAAAAGCCCTGATTTTGAGTGAAACATACCTACACGTAACTGCAAAGAATAGATGTCTTTGGGCTGAAATTTCCAAACTTGGTTTCAGCAGTTAAGTTTCAGTTAAAATATTGGGAAAGTTATGCTGTTTTCAACTGTTTCCTAGTTATAGTAATAGGAATAATTGTCTTTTATTTGTACCTAATGTTTCCGCATATAATCTCATCTAAATGGTTTTTCAGCTCAAAATGTCAATTTATTGAAAGCATACATTTGAAAATATCCTTTTAGTAAAATAAACACAATTAAATGTCAAGGATCCATAATGTGTATACATTTATAATAATGAGCTTTTAAAAAATTAATCTAAAATTATTAGATATTCTTAGGCAAAATGGGTTAAGAACCTAAGTTTTTTAGTCACAATATTTGGGCTTGATCCTAGACATGACATTTATTAATTCTGTGACCTTGGGCAAGTTGCTATTTCTTCCCATCTCTTTTCTTATCATTAAATTATAGATAACAATGCTATCTCCCTCCCAAGATTTATCTGAGAACTGAGGATTAATCATTGCAAGATACTAGAACAGTGCCTAGAATGGATGAAATTATGGATGAAAATATGAGAAGGTGTCACAAAAATGCAGATTTATTTCTTGCCCTATTGTAGAAGTCCTCAACCCTATTATGTAGTGAAAGTCACTCAACCATGTCCGACTCTTTGTGACCCCATGGACTGTACAGTCCATGGACTTCTCCAGGCCAAAATACTGCAGTGGGTAGCCTTTCCATTCTCCAGGGAATGTTCCCAACCCAGGGATCAAACCCCAGGTCTCCCACACTGCCGGTGGATGATTGACCAGCTAAGCCACCAGGGAAGCCCAAAACTACTCAAATGGGTATCCTATCCCTTCTGCAGGGGCTCTTCCTGACCCAGTAATCGAATAAGGGTCTCCTGCATTGCAGGTAGATTCTTTACTGGCCGAGATGCCAGAGAAGTCCCTACTATGTAGAGATTTGTAAAAATTCATTTTTAAACTATATTTATTGATAAGTTTTTCTTCCCTGGTGGGCTTCATTTGTGAAATTCAGATTTGATGATTAGGAAACCTTGAGGATAAAAAAAATAAAACATTAATAAATTTAATTATTTTTGTTTTAAGTAATCAGATAAGCTGCTGCTGCTGCTAAGTTGCTTCAGTCATGTCCGACTCTGTGCGACCCCATAGACGGCAGCCCACTAGGGTCCCCTGTCCCTGCGATTCTCCAGGCAAGAACACTGGAGTAGGTTGCCATTGCCTTCTCCAGTGCATTAAAATGAAAAGTGAAAGTGAAGTCGCTCAGTCATGTCTGACTCTTAGGGACCCCATGTACTGCAGCCTACCAGGCTCCTCTGTCCATGGGGTTTTCCAGGTAAGAGTACTGGAGTGGGGTGCCACTGCCTTCTCCAAATCAGACAAGGAAATGAATGATTTATCCCAGTATTGTGCTTTAACTGAAGATAGTTTATATTCATAAATTAGAGGATAAATATATTAAAAAGGAAATAATTTAAAGTATATATTAAAATTAGAATTCCCTTTATCAAAACTCAGGGGAGAGTGTTTTATGGAAATTATTATCTACATTTCAAATAACCTGTCTGCAAGAACAACATTCATTATCAAGGCTACATAAGAAACATGAAAAGTTTATATCAGAAAAGGAGAAGTATCTTTTAAATACTTAGATTTATTGTTTGACTTTATAATCTAAATAAAAAAGACATTTTTCAGTCATTATTTAATTTTTAATACTATGAAACACATGAAACGATGAAAAAGATTCTTGGAGGCCTATCTCATTAAACACTACAATACCACAGCAATGGCTGTGACATTTCTGTTTTCAAAAAGTCCTGCTTTTTATAAATAAAAAAAATCAAGAACATGTAAATCAATGTAACAGAGTAAAAATAAATTTATAACATTTTATAAAGGCAAACTATTGCTGCAATTATAAGAAAATAATGATTTTTTTCCTGCTGTTGAAACACAATCAAGCTAAAAGAATATCTTTCTTTGATACTTATATAGTATCAGTATTTACTTCAAAATTTTCCCTTAGATATTCATAAAGGATTCAATTATTCAAAACGTAAAGTTTTACATTACCTGTAGCAGGTCATGAGAGTTGACCATGAATGTCTCTTCTCAATTGTGTGTTCAAAACATCACCCTGAAATTTCAAAATTGGCAGTGAGGGTCGTATGTATACCATAGAAATTGTATAAATATAAACCTGGGTCTTTTGAGAGAGCTGATTGCAATAGATTTATCAATACACCACTGTAATTTCATCACCCTTGGTGCTGAACTTAAATCCTTCTCTGTTTTTACCTCTTATTGCTCTACTTTTGTAATGACTAATGTGCCATATTGAATACTACTGGAAAAAAATAGAAGTTTTTACTGTTCTGTAGCAAAACTGTTGACATACACACGAAAAATCAGTTGGGAAAAAATGATTTCAAGATTTTTCAAAGACTGTATAGTCTTACAACTAGGTTGACCTTTAACACTAGACTGTTTTCTGAAGAAAAGTTTCTTGATAAAATCCTGCTCATGCATTCCAGATTTTAGCAATATGTTAGCACAGTTCAAAAATCTGGACCCCAGAGCTAGTCAGAATTCTATGTGCCCATAATGTGATGTGCCCATCTGAGTGACTTTCAGCAACTTACTTGTCTGTTTTGATATGCTGATCTTTAAAATTGGCATTACAAGAATAATATAGAGTTTATGAGACATTATAGCGATAATGTCTCTAGAGCTTAGCACAGCACCTGGCACCTTAAAAGCCTCACTTAGAAGTGAATTGATATGACAACTGCTGTGTAATCTGAAATCCAGTTTTGTACTTGTACTATCTTGACTACTGATGCCCAAATTCCACTTGATCATTTGGTTAGTGGAATTATTTTGCATCTGCTAATGTATTAACTGCATCTAAAATGTGGATTCATATGTTATGGGTCAGTTTTAGGAAAGATGCTTACATTTTGAGAGACATTTTGATTATTAGATATGTAAAATCAAGAACTACATAACTTGATAGGGGAGAAAGTGGAGTATTGGGCAGAAATAGGTTTAGAATGAAGTGGATTGACTTAAAAAAAAAAAAAAAAACTCTTAAGAGCAAAATTGTTCACTTTTTTCCCTGAGCACATATGTTTAAAAATAAAAACAGGCATTTTCATTTTCTTGAATGAGTTGGCTTTAAAGAGTTTCATAAATGATACTTATTAATAAAAGAAGATCAACACAGTAAGAAGAAAAGTCTTGGGAATCAGGGGAAATGGATCAATTGTATTTTAGGGGCAGAACCTTGTACAGGCAGCTTCACCAGTCTGGAATCTTGCTTACCTCTTCTGTAGTCTCTGGAGTACATTTCTTCTAAAATTGCACAGTGTCATACTCTGAGGATAATCTCCGAGATTACTGTTGATACATTACATCTGCATAGCCCTTAACAGTTTTTAAATGCTTTTCACATACATTAGCCAAGGGAGACTGCCCATGAGCCAAGGAGCTCATCAAATAATGAAGAGGGAGGAAGATGGACAGAAGTGTCATCCACTGAATCACAAGAAATAGGACACCGATATTCAACTCAGCAGAAAAGACCCATAGTCCCTGGCAGCTAAACCAAGGACTGATATATAATGGGTTTCTAGTCCTTTGATTAACTTTTGACTATTAACAACACTTGATCAATTAATTTTTAAATTCCTAGGGCTTGTGAAATATGTGTTAAATGTTGACTTTTTCATCAGCAATGGATGAAAAGATTGCAGTGTTTTTTTCTTAATATATGTAGAGTTGGCTTGTCTTTCATAGTTAATGACATTTACAATTTGCTGTAGCTTAGCATATGAAAGATAAATCATTCCACACTCATACCTCCCTTCTCTTATCTGATACATTCACAGAAGTAGGGGGAAATTTCATCATAGATTTCCCCCTTTTTAAATATATTTTTGTTCATTGCTGTTGTTGTTCAGTCTGACTGTGAACACATAGACTGCGGTATGTCAGGCTTCCCTGTCCTTTACCATCTCCTGGTGCTCACTCAAACTCATGTCATTTGAGTCGGTGACGCCATCCAACCATCTCATCCTTTGTCATCCCCTTCTCCTCCCGCCTTCAATCTTTCCCAGCATCAGGGTCCTTTCCAATGAGTCAGCTCTTCCCATCAGGTGGCCAAAGTATTAGAGTTTGAGCTCCAGCATCAGTCCTTCCAATGAATATTCAGAACTGATTTCCTTTAGGATTTACTGGTTTGATCTCTTTGCTGTCCAAGGGGCTCTCAAGAGTCTTCTCCAGAATCACATTCAAAGGCATCAATTCTTTGGTGCTCAGCCTTCTTTATGGTCCACCTCTCACATCCATACATGACTATTGGAAAAACCATAGCTTTGACTAGATGGACATTTGTCAGCATAGTAAATGTCTCTAACTTTTAATATGTTGTGTAGGTTTGTCATAACTTTTCTTCCAAGGAGTGAGTATCTTTTAATTTCATGGATGCAGTCACCATCTCCAGTGATTTTGAAGCCCAAGAAAATAAAGCCTCTCACTGTTTCCATTGTTTCCCCGTCTATTTGCCATGAAGTGATGGGACCCAATGCCATGGTCTTTGTTTTTTGAATGTTGAGTTTTAAGCCAGCTTTTTCACTCTCCTCTTTCACCTTCATAAAGAGGCTCTTTATCTCCTCTTTGCCTTCTGCCATAAGGGTGCGTCATCTGCATCTCTGAGGTTATTGATATTTCTCCCAGTAATCTTGATTCCAGCCTGTGCTTTACGCAGCCTGGCGTTTTGCATGATGCACTCTGTATAGAAATTAAATAAGCAGAATGACAGTATACAGCCTTAACATAATATTTTCCCTATTTTGAACCAGTCTGTTTTTCCATATCTGGTTCTAATTTTGTTCATAGAAGTAATAGGTAAATATATCCAACTCTAGTTAAAAATTAAAATACTGCAGACAAGGTTGATTCTCAGAAATGCCTTGATTTCTTTAAAGGATTAAGAGCTTCAGTCTGTAACAAGAATTTAGCCTTAGTGTGTTTAAAACATGTGAAAGATAATCAAACCAATGATGTGTGAATATTTACTGAGGTTTCATTTGAAACAGATGAGGGTTCATGAAAAACTAGACTACTATTTAAAACTAGACTGCTGCCATTTTTAAAGATATTACTAGACCATAAGATCTTGAAGATTCTTTAGAGATAAATTCTCACACTATCATTGAGCAAAAAATTGAGGACAGGGACTAATGGAATAATTATCTAATGATACATGAATTTAACCCAAAAAGTTAATGTGATAATTTGAAATCAATCATAATGATCGTTTCCTTCAAGGGCTCTTAACGTACTCCTTCTCTGTTGGCATGACTATTCCAGAATAAGCTTCTAATATTTGATGCCAAAATTTAGGATGCTTTACCTCACAATAGATCTAGAACTTTTTGTCTAGGATAGTGAATAGAAATGAAAACCATGGTATGTGAGAGAGAACTGAAATAACTGAGAATGTTTAGGCTGGAGAATTAGAGAATAAAGAGGCAAAAACTGCTTTTTGATAATATGTAAAGAGCTTCCATACAGGAGATTATTAAACTGTAAAATATGTCCTTCTTAATGGAATAAATTGACTGAGTATAGGATATAGGTAACATATTTGCTGTTTAATATAAGGAAAAAACCTTTTTAATATTTATAGACTTTCATAACTAGAATAAGCCTCCTTATTAGGAAATGACTTTCTCATTACATGAGATGTCCTAGCTAAGGTTAGAGGATGACTTTTCAGACTGGTTGATCATAAGATTCATCTGGGGTTAATTGAATAATGTCCAAGAACTTTGAAACTCTGATGTTTCTCCCTCCCCACCATGAGACTATGGAAGATAGCCATTCATTTACTATAAAAGGTAGATGAGGTATTGATATTTAGTTATCTTTAATGTGAACTTATAAGCATAATTGAGGAAACTGGAGAAAAAGGAAGATTAAAAAATAGCCTCACGACATTAATGCAACATTTTATTTCTCTTATAATATTCAAAGAGATTTCTTTATTCTTTTTTTATATTTATATTCCCTCCAAGGACACAGTCTTCTTTAAAAATTTTATTATATAGAAATAAACATGTCAACTATTTATCTCTTTACTGGGGATCAGTGCTTTTTTATTCTCAGTCCTACATTAGAACAATTGGTTTTACCCCATTAAAATCTCTTTTCACTTTAGGAAATGTAGCCTGAATGGTTAACTCACACATGGGCAATCCTCATTCTATGCTACCCTAGATCACTCTTTCTTGAAAGGCAAAATTTGAAGAAGGCTGATAAATATCTGCAGGGTTTTCCCGATCTCTGGTGGCACCCCACCCTTGAAATAATCTTTCTTATCTCTTCCAGTGACATCATTTCATCTAAAATATTGTGATCATGCAAACCCTTTATTAGTCACATTAAAAAATTAAACAAAAATGGTTTTCTGCCTATTCCTTAAGCCAAGAAGGTGCTATTCGTCTTTTTCATATCTTGATCACTACAGCTGGTAAAAGCAATCGGCCTCCATGATGAGTAGGTTCCCCCCTTTTTCCATGGGACCACAGATAGAAAGTTATCAGCAGAGTTTGATGAAGTACTCCTGAAACTTACCTGGAGGAATGGAGACATCCAGTTCTTGTTTTAGAAGGACACTGAAGTGAAATCCACTGTATATAATGAATGTGGACAAGACTGTCACAGCTCAGCAATGAGTAGACCTAAGAGAATCCATACTGATGAAAACTAGCGTAAAGGTCTATCTAGTTCAGTAACAACTGTAACATTAGAATCAACAAACACTTATATGGTCCATTACAGTTCATAAAATGCTCTAAATGCATGAAGTATGTTATTCTCAGAACCACTCTGAAACTGTACCTAATATATAAACAGATTCTAGATGGGAAAACAGGATCAGAGAGTGGCAGTGTTCTGTCTGAAATCACACAGCTGCAAACTTGGGGCAAAGAAAACACATCAGTTATAGCAGTTCACATTTTCTCTGTATGTGTGATGCCAAATCTCCTTCCTCATCTGCTGTCTGGTGCTGGGTTTTTCCAACACCTGGACTCCAAGACCTGCTTGACTGGCTCCAGTGATGAGGAAGTCCACTGCCTCCCTGTACACACACACACACAATTTATTATTTACAGGCAGTCCCCCTCTTTCATTTAACTCCCTTTTCATATTATTCACTGATTTTCCTAAATCACCTTCTCTGTACCAAACTGTCACCTTCTGCATAACGCTGAAGTCCCCAAAATGTTACATGACACTGAAATCCTTGTAATGTGTGCAGTTCAATTGTTTGTCAGTCAACACTATCACTGGAAAACTGATTCACCATTGGTAAAGGAGAAGGAGTATTTGTTGCTTCCTTTTCAGCAAGCAATGATTTTTGCTTTCATAAATTTTATATAATATTGATTAGAGAGTAACCATTAACTATCTAGATAGTGTTTTTTATCTTTCCCTAATTTTAATGGGAGTACTTCTAATAGTCTTCCATTAAAGATTTTTGTTTGTTTATGAAAGTTTTTTTTTAATCATGATAAAGAATTTTTTTCTATTTTAATTGAAATATAGTTAACATACAATATTATGTTAATTTCAGATGTATAATATAGTGTTTAATATTTGTATAGCTTATACTCCATTTAAAATTATTATGAAAATTACTATTTTCTATCCTTTGCTAGAAAATATAGACAATAATATATTTTTGTGGCCTCTGAAATGATCATGTATTTTTTTTCTTGCTGAATCAGTTTTTTAGAATTTTTGATGACAAACAGCTTTTACATCAAAGTTTATACATTAATTACTTTTAAAATTTTTATTTTGGTCTATATTATATTTTAATTTCAAGTGTATACTAGCTTCATTAGATATGTTGAGACACTTTCCTCCATTTTCTTACTCTCAGATAATTTAACTATCAAAACTATCTAGACAGAACATGTTTCTTGAAAACTTGAATCAAGTCACTTGTACAAGTGGTTGAGTGAAGGCAGCATTTTTAGAGATAAATGCTTAGAGAAATTGACTTTTGTTTTTTTTCAATTTCATTCTAGGTTTTGTAGTTAAGACAGTTTTGTGATGTGTACTTTTGTATCTGAATAAAAATATCATGATAATAGTGTTGATTATCACAAAGCTAATAAAGAGGTTCTGCTAGCATTTTTGGTCTCCTTGCCCCTCTCTTATCTGCTTCCCATGCCTCTAATGTTGTATTTTCTCACTCTTTTTGTTTGTTTGTTTTGTTTGTTTGTCTTGCCACTTTATTTTTTAATTGAAGGATAATTGCTTTGCTGAATTTTGTGGTTTTCTGTCAAACATCAACAATAAGCAGCCATAGGTATACCCATTTCCCCTCCCTTGGGAACTTCCCTCCCCCTCCCACCCCTCTAGATTGTCAAAGAGCCCCTGTTTGGGTTCTCTGAGTCATACAGCAAATTCCCATTGGCTATCTATTTTCCATATGGTCATGTTTGTTTCCATGTTACATCTCACCCTCTCCCTTCTCTGCTCACTCTTGCTTTTAGTCTTGTTCATTGTTTTTCTCTTATCTTCATCTTTCCTCATTGTTTCCTTCAGCCTTTTTATTGTAATTTTTGTTATTCATATATTGAGATGGTCTAAATATGAGAGCAATATGGAATAGTCGTATTTAGAATCAGATAATCATAGCAAGAGAAAAGAATGCGAGAGACAGACAGACAGACATGGACCAGTATAGTGCTGCCTCTTCCTTATTGATTATTTCTCTTCTCCTTTTCTTCTTAAACTAGTGACTTTTTTTTCTTAAGTGGTTTCTTGTGATCAGTTAGTGACTTTGTATGGCAAGAATACCATCTAATTCCATGATATTCAATCTGTATGCCTTCCTAAAATATTGGATTGTGTAGTAGGTGCTGTTCTTATATTCCTTGTCATCTATTCTCCCCACTTCCCAAAGGTACACTCATTATTCTGCAGGGTCTCTTTAACAAAATTTCTCCATATTCTGGAAAACAGAAAATGTGAGGCAGTATGGCAAAGCACTTATGAGTGCTAGATCTAGATTTATGTTCACTGGCTCCGAATCCTGTTTCTCTTGCTTGCTATTTATATGACCTTTGACAAGTGACTCAAATTTCGCTTTCTTATCTGTAAACTGACAAGATTAGAGGCATCTCTTTCATAGGTTGTGGGTATGAGTGAGAAAATTCATCCTAATTATCTGTTGGCCTCCTCAGCACATAATAGCTCTCTACAATTATTAGCAACTGATTTTGTGGCTCTGTCACTTTGGGTTCACAGTTGTCTGTTTATATGATTGAAGAATTGATTTGATAAGCTTTCTGGTTGCTTCTTTTATACCAATTATCAAAAAATAGATAATTTTGATACTTTTATGATAAAAGAAGAAATAAATTTTGTTTTTGAAGCCAGCATTTCCTTACATACTTAGGGAAAAATTCTTAACTTTCTATGAACCATTCATTGGGAGAACGATCAGGCACAGCGTTACTCACATTTAGTTAGCAAATGTTTAAAATGAGTTGACAGGTTTTGTACTTGCTGTTACGTCACTGTCTATCACTGCTAGACCTCCAATATTCCACCTTCCCCTCAAATCATCCTGATGTCTGCAAAAAAAAAAAAAAATTAGAGAGAGGGCTTGATGAGTCTGTTCTTCTAACAAAGAGAAAATGACAATGCTCTAAACCCTGAAGACTTTTTAATTAGCCCCAAGATAGGCAAATTATGTAGCCTGGATGAGTAACTATTGTCAAACAGAAAGTGAATCTGTAATTACAGCACAGTAATACTCTGCCTGATAAAATACCTTATTTCTCAAGTATCTGTAAGTTTATAATTAATTTTCACCTCATGACAACTCTGCCTGGTGGGAAGAGAGACAGTCCACATTTTACACACTAATGCAAATGATAGTGAGCTCAACATGAACCGTGTCCCACCCCACACTGGGTAGTGATGCATCCAGACTTTAAATCCAAGTTTCCTGGAAAAAAGAAACAGTAGGTACAAACACTGATTATTAAGTGGGAGATTGATTCTTTTTATCCAATTTTTAAATACCTGTGGAGTTCTAAATACCTATGGACATTACTTTGCCAACAGAGGTCCATCTAGTGAAGGCTATGGTTTTTTCAGTAGTTATGTATAAATGTGAGAGTTGGACTATAAAGGAAGCTGAGCACTGAAGAATTAATGCTTTTGAACTGTGATGTTGGAGACAACTCTTGACAGTCCCCTGGACAGCAAGGAGATCCAGCCAGTCCATCCTAAAGGAAATCAGTCCTGAGTGTTCATTGGAAGGACTGATGTTGAAGCTGACACTCCAATACTTTGGCCACCTGATGCAAAGAACTGACTCTTTGGAAAAGACCCTGATGCTGGGAAAGTTTGAAGGCGGGAAGAGAAGGGGATGATAGAGGATGAGATGGTTGGATGGCATCACTGACTCAATGGACATGAGTTTTGGTAAACTTCAGGAGTTGGTGATGAACAGGGAGGCCTGGTGTGCTGTGGTCCATGGGGTCATAAAGTGTTAGGCACGACTGAATGACTGAACTGAATGGAACTGATGGAGTTCTAATGCCTGATTATAATATGTTCTGAGTTGGAAAATATGTGTTTGATCTTGGCTTTGCATGTAACTCATTGCCTTATCACATTTTTGCTGAATTTTCTTCTGTATAGTATACAATATATATTTTATCCACTTGTGATAAAGGATCACAGAAGTTTTGTATAAAATTGTCTTTAGAGCCTCCAAAATATTATAAACATTAGGAGTCACCATTTATTTTCTGCTGCAGTTATAATAGGGAAACATAGGTATAGCTTTTTTGTTTTTTGACAAGCAATAGAAAACTGATGTGACCTTTGCATTCAGTGTTTTCCATCAAATAGATGTATTTAAAGAGTTGGAAGAGATAATTTGTACCAATTATCTACTTGATTAATTGTAAATTACTAGGTACCTGTTGGTTACAACAAGATAAGTTAAATGTAAACATCACCATCATCATTATTATTACTGTTACTATTATCAATATTAAGCTTAATGAACCAACATTGGATTCCTTATAATTGAGATGCCTTAATTGCTGTTTATCTTTTCAGGAAGATATAACAGTACATTCACCAGTATAATAAGGATGATATAATTCTTTCTTATATAGACAAAATGATATACGAAGATGATTCTCATTTAAGATATTTCAGGTTATTTTCTATAAGAACTTACAGAGTTTTTGTAGCTTTCCATTTTATCAAATGACATGAGTTGTTATAAATGTTTTATTACCATATTACTCATAATAAGTATTTAATGATGCTTACTTTTGGCTTGGATACTGGTGTAGATAACTTTGTACAAAAATGTGAACCCAAAGAGTTGTATATAGATGAATTCTTTTTTTTTTAATATTGGATGCCATAAATTTGTGCTAGACTATCATCTGTTTAATATGCTATGAATATTTTCTCAAAATAAAGACACATCAGTTTGGCAAACACAAATTTTCATATGTAATATTTGGGTTAAGCAAGGTGTAGCTATATATTCTCAATTATACCACAGTCCTGGTGTTGAGGTGGAACCTTCATTTGGACTGAGCTTTCAGGATTTTCAAAATGAATCTTCTTTTCTCCTTCATACTTTCTTATTTATGAAGCCATTTACCCATTTTCCCATGAACCCAGAAACATTGTAGCTATAAACCTGACAATTTTTCTAATCATAGTAAGAAAACAATTATTGTTCTCATCTCACAGGTACTATCCTACATGGTATATAAATACCATCCATTATTTGTTCAAATCATTATGGCTGAGTAATATTCCATTGTACACAGGTACTGCAGCTTCTTTATCCAATACTTGTTGATGGACAGCTAGGTTGCTTCCATGTTCTGGCTATTGTAAATAGTGCTGCAATGAACCCTGGGGTATATGTGTACAGAGCCTGTTACACGGAGTGAAGTAAGTCAGGAAGAGAAAAACCAATACTGTATACTAATGCGTATATATGGAATCTAGAAAAATGGTACTGATAAACCTATTTGCAGAGCAGGAATAGAGATGCAGACATAGAGAACAGACTTGTGGTTACAGTGGGGGAAGGAGAGGTTGGGATTAATTGAGAGGGGAGCACTGAAGCATATGCATTACTAGATGTAAAATAGATAGCTAATGGTAAGTTGCTATGTAACACAGGGAGCTCAACCTGCTGCGCTGTGACAACCTAGAAGGGTGAGATGGCATGGGAATGGGAGGGAGGTTTCAGAGGGAGGGCACATATGTATACTTATGGCTGATTTGCCTGGTCGAATGGCAAAAACCAACACAACATTGTAAAACAATCATCCTCCAATTAAAAATAAATTGTAAGAAATCATTGTGCATGTACTCTGTGCAGAGCTCAACCACAAGTTTATAAAAATGTGCCCTTCTTGTGTCTGATCTCAATTATTCTTTTGAGATGTGCTGTTTTATTGTAGATGGAAAGCTAATTTCTGGAGAATCTAGGGGGAAGTAGAAAAAGGTTTATATACTGTAAAGTTCAAGAGTAGGAGGCTGTGTTGATAATCTGGGTGATAATATCTTTGTATATGATAATATCTCTGTATATGCATGAAGGTAGGCCTTCATGCATACCTCCTCATTTCTAGCTGGTTCTCTAGCTGTGAGTTGTAAAAGCAGCTATGGTGTTGTCCTTCTTTGATATCCGAATGGCCTCTTTAGATCTACTTACGGTATAGCCTCAGACAGTGTGGACCAGGATCTAAGATAATGTTGCTTGCCCTCCAATTCTGAGTTTTTCCCATCTTGATGGAGAATCATTATCCAGTAGTCCTGATGGTGGGAGGTGGGGCTGGACTCATCATATTGGTTTTATTTTCCTTTCCTCGTCCAAGTCCCTAGAGGTTCTGTCATTCCCCATTGGAACTTCAAAGCCTTTCCTTTGCTTTTGTGATAAAGCATCTCTCCTTCAAGATGATAGATGTTTTTTTCTCTCCAGTAGCCAAACTCAGGAAGGTTCAAGGGGTAACAGGGAAAAGTTCTGTTAATGTTTCAGAATATCATTTTTCTGCCCTTTCTCTGTAACTGCTTGGAATTGGATGAGTGTTTTGCATTGAGTGCTGTGAAGTCACTTCAGTTGGGATGTTCCTTCTGGTGTCAGGATTTTATAATTCAGAATTTGGCATGGCACATTCTCTGAGAAAGCATTTCAGGAAGATAGTTTATAGGGCATGCTCTCTGGTTTCTATGGATTAAATAGGTACACAGCATACTCAAAACCCCCAAATTTCACTGTATGTTCCAAAGCAATATTTAAAACTCAAATGCCATGACATATGAAATCATTAAACTTTTCCCAGTGTTACTAAAGATATTTAATTACATTTTGGAGCAGAGAGTTTGGGTGATTGGGTCTGAGGCCTGTGGTCTGTAGGCAGGTGGTCATTTCCCTTTGAAGGTAGGAGGTCTGGAGCAGGAAAGGAAGGATGTTCAGTGAATGCAGGATCAGTGCGGAGGGAGCCACACAAGAGGTGCTCATCTCCATGGAAATGTCTGCAGTACCAAGACAGTCTTAGAGGAGATGGAGCTTCCGGTCTTCTGAGAGAAAAACCACAAGGAAATCAGTATTTTGTAAAAAAAAAAAAAAAAAAAAAAAAAAAAAAAACCTTTTAGTATGCAAGTGTTTGGGGACATTTGAGTGTTTCCTTTTTCTCTTATTTTTCTCTTTTCTGTCAGCTTTTCTCCACCCCTCCTTTCCATTCCTTTTGCCTTTCTCAATTCCAGTGTCCAACTTTTTTTTGTTTGTTTTACAGTTTTAACTGTCAAAACCTGTAGGTGTGCTCCCCCACCTATAACTTTGACTCACAGGAACAGCAGATATTATTTTTCCATTCTAATATCCTGTGGGACTGAGCCAAGGGGAGAGTAAGCATTACAAAGTGAAGGATCACTGGCTTCGTACAAGAGAGTAAGGAGGTGTTTGAGTGGAACAAAGTCAGTTTAACATTAGCAAATGGAGGTCAGAACAGTGACCTACTTAGGAACACTGATAAAGACACATTAAGATACAGTTAGAGGTAACCTCATAATAGCAGTCAGTAAGGCAAACAGTGAAATACACTGTCCAAGTTGACATCATTGTAGGTATGAAGTGCTTTGCTGTCTGCAGGTGAGTTCAGCTCAGACCGGTTATGCTCTCCATGGTCATGGGATGTGCTATTATCCAAATCAGAATGTGCCTTACGTAAGAGGCACATTCTTTTGCTTTCATTTGTTTTTTGCTTACTCAACATTAAAATTTACATTATTTTTGTTAAAACTAGTCTTGCTTTAAAAATTTGTTTAATAACCAATAACATTTTCCTCTTAGTCATTAATAATGCCCCTGTCTCCCAACAAAGTGCTTTTGGCTGTTTCCCCAATTAATTGCTAAAAGTGGAAAATAGCATACACATAGCTTTTCCACTGCATAAAAGTATCCAATGTATGCATAATATTCAAAGACTTTAGCCAGGAACAATATAGTTATAATATTATCAATCATGTTAGGTAGTAGTTAAAACTCAAAATCCTTAAAAGATTATTCCAATTTAGACTGACTTAAATCTTCCATAATGTCTTAGCCTAATAGTTCTTATATTAGTCATTTGTAAATTTGATTTTTAACCATCTCTCATTGCAGTTTAATATGGAAACTCTCAAAGACAGTAGTCTCAATATTAAACAACTGAAAAGAATTCCACTGGGGGTAAACTTCCAAACTCATTCTATGAGGCCTCCATCACCCTAATTCCAAAACCTGGCAAAGATGCCACAAAAAAAGAAAACTACAGGCCAATATCACTGATGAACTTAGACG
>ML661903.1:8750197-8788845 GCA_007570785.1 Antilocapra americana | reverse complement strand
ATAGAATAGACTTGTGGACTTTGTGGATGAGGGTAAGGGTGGGATGAGATGGGAGAAGGGCATTGAAGCATGTTAATTGTCATGTGTCTAATCAATCGCCAGCCCAGGATTGATGCTCGGGACTGGTGCAGCGAGATTTCCCGGGGGGGAGGGAGGAGGGAGGGGGGACCCGGAGGGGAAGCATATGTAAACCCATGGTGATATCATGACAATGTATGGCAAAAACAATAATAAAAAAAAAAAAAAAAGAATTCCACTGGGATTTTAATGATACCTAAATATACCTAGTGACCCAGTGCATGTCAGCTACTACTGTTGTGCTTATAGTGTGTGACAATGATCGAAACAGCTACTACATTGCAATTAAATCCAAAAATGATTCTCATTATTTATATTCATCCACATAGTTTAGAATTTTAGGGACTAGAAAAAATTACATATTCTGAAAGGAGTTTTTAAAATTTTGTTTCTTTGTTTCTCTTCCACTTGGTTACAGCAGTTAAGTACTAGGAGCAGAAATTTGTATGAGTCATAATTTTGTCTCTTTCAATTAATTCATAAAGCAATAACCTAAAATTCTCCCAAGTATGTGTTTTTAAATAGCTGTAAATAAGTAGAATAGGTTAGTCCTTGGTTGAGAAAGGAAATGTAGATACGTAGGGGGTGGAAAATTCCCTCTGTAGGGGAAGAAAAACTTAAATAAGCCTCTGTTGATGCTTTGTTATAACAGTCATCCTGAAACTTGCTTTAATTTAGTACAGTTGAGCAAAATGAATATTTATTATTTGTCTCTCACATGTAAATCATTTTGTTGAGACTGTCTCTTGGTACATTTATGGTGGAAGTTCCCTGGAGAAAGGAACGGCTATCTACCCCAGTATTCTAGCCTGGAGAATTTGATTGACTGTATAGTCCACAGGGTTGCAAAGAGTGGAATACGATTGAGTGACTTTCACTTTCAGTCATTGTGCAGCCTCGGTCATACCTCCTTCCTGAACCCAAAACAACTTGGATATGTCTAATTTGTAGTGTTTCCCATACCCTGAGGAAATTATCTATCTGTATATCAATTACTGTTAATAGATTATAAGTAACTTGAAGCCTGGTACTATGTCTGTGTCTTCATTTTTGTGTAGCTACACAAACTCAGAGATACAACAATATCATATTTCTTTATTTTTCTCAAATTAATGTTAAAACTCTCTCCTATTAAGTTGAGGGGCTGTTCAGTCTGTGACATTATTAGGACTCCTCCCTTCCTTCAAGGTTTACTCAACCAAAAATTCCCAGAGCCTTGGTAATGCAGAACAACTGGGGAGAGCCCATTTATCTGATCCTTTCGCATCACTATTGGTCTTTATATAGCTTGCTAGACTTTTACAAGTGAGCAGCTTCCTTGATTTCATGCTAAATTTGAGGACTGGGACATTTTCTGAAATTGGAAACTTTGAACTCTAGAACTCAACCTGTGCAGATACTTCATTCAGCAGTTTAGTTCCTGAGAACTGCCATCTTCCTGGAACAGAAGAGGGACAGTTTCTGGTATTGATGAATCTTAAATTCTTCCCCTAGATTGGCCCAGGTGACCCTCTAAAACTCCCTTTAATTTCTCAATGCTTTTGAAATGCACAATCCACTCAAATGTAGGTTTTAAAACAAAAGAAATGAAGTGGTCTTCAGGAAGCTTAAGCTTTTATTTGGTCAATACTTGTGCCCCGTCTTCATCCCCAATAAAGCAGGGACTACAAAGGTTTGGCTGTTTTTCTAACAGAAAAGAGACAAAAATACAGGAAGAATAAACATACCTTGGCTTCTCAATATGTGTCCTAAGCATATTAATAGATATATTAGAAAGAAGATTCATCTATATAATAGACACTCATTAAACTGTGTTGGGTGGGTGGATGAATAAACAGGACCTTTTTGATGTAAAGAACAAGGGTTCATCTGCTTTATTTCCATTTTAATATTGTATCTGACAGTCAGGATTAACATTACCCATATAGGAAGCACTTTTCTTTGAGCTGGAAATATTACTCTCTATAATTATGTCAGAACTTAGCTCTTCTTGGCCCTGTTGCTGTGGGTCCTTCCCCTATCTTAGTAATAGCCAGAGGCTATGTTGTAATAATTGCTCTCAAATAATATATGCATATTTCTCTCTAGATAAAGTTTAGTGCATGCCACATTATATTCAAAGGAAAGATTTCCCAGTGGGAATTTTAGATCCTGTACTAGTGGAAGAAGTATATGGCATATTTTGTAACAGACCATAGTATTATTGTTCCATTCCATCACTTCATTGTGGCCAGCCGTAGCAACTGTTTTCAAAATTATGCAGCCAGGTTTTTAATGACAAAGTTACTGTTTTAACATGGTCAAATGTACTTGGTGCTAAATCCAGCTTTTAAAAAACAGAAGTATCTAGTCCAACAGTATAGCCATACAGCTTTGCACAAAACATTCCGTAGATCAACAGGAAATACATTTGATCACAAATATAAAAAAAAATATTGATAAAGAATCTCTAAGCAGCATCTTAATTTCTACAAAACAGACATAGACCTGGTAATCTTTCACTTCAATTCAATAGCAGCTCTTCTGAAATACATCTTCAGGAAACCGAAATGCATCATTAGGACACTAAAAATCAGGTGACCAGGATTGTACTTAAATCACATTTTGACTAATGGTCGCACACCCACAAGTGAGGCTGTGTAATCAATGTATTGGATCATGCATCTCTCTTGAGATTATTTTCTGATACGTGATTGCTTAGAATCATGATAAAATTCTTTCCTAGACTAGATACATTGTGACCTTATCTTTTTGTGATAATTAGGTAACATTAGCTTTCTCAACTTTTTATAATTAAAAATAATTTTTCTTTAGTCTGTTATATCATTATTTAGGAAATTGCTGAAAGTGTAAATCTCTGGAGTATTAGAAATGAATTTCCAATACTCTCATGTTATAAGAGTGATAACTGGTTTAGATCATAATAGAAACGACTTTGGTGTGTATCCATAGATACCAAAAATTTTGTTCATTCACATTTTGAATAAGCAACAAAGGTTTAGTTGAGAAAGAAATGAAGGCTTACAGGGTATGTAAAGTAAAACAGATTTTCAAGGAAAAGTATACACATGATGTTAGGATTTGCCAAAACTATACATTATAGATACCAAAATGAAATTACTCTTAAAGAACTTGACATTTTAAGTATTCTGAAGATATTTTTCCTGGAAAGAGCTCTAAAAGGGTCTAATAACATACTCTTCTGATTACTTATTTTTATTTATATTGAAAATTTTAAGTTGGTATATATGTGTGTGCATGTATGTGTGTCAGGGAGTGTATATGTATGCAAGTGTTACTAATTTTAATTTTCTGTTAAGCTATTTTTCAAAAAGGACAATTCACTATTCTTTGTGTAACTGCTCTGAGGATATAAGAATGTGTTGTTCTAGTAAATAAACAATCTGATGGGCTGACAGTTTTATTTTGAGAAATTATGTGTATCTTTTTCTGGAGGTCGGCCTCAGACTTTTGTTTCAATGCCAGAAGAAAATGTTGTCACAGATAAATGATACAAAACAGTCATCTTTTAGAATCATTTTTTCCATACTACAAAAAATCAGAACCACTAAAATATTAAAAATATTAAGATAAAAGGAAGTCTAGTAGAACCAGAGAAAGAGAGAAGTAAACAGAATTACTTTTGATTTTCCCTGTAAAAATTCCTTTTCAGGAGGAATAGAACAAAGGGAAAACACATTAGAAGTCTTTTTACTTGAAGGAAAGATAATTTCTTGGCAAATAGATAGCCTAAGTGTGTATTTTTCCTGTTTGATTCCCCTGTTGTCACTTCTTTGGATGTGATACAGGCGCTTATTGATCTAACCTTTCTCTCATGATACATGGGGTTATTTGTGTTTTGAGAGACATACTTTGTATGCATGGCATGAATCCATTTTGAAGAAAGGTTGAATTTCTCAGTACAACATCTATGATATAAAATGTTTCTAGGAGTCAGGAATCTATGGATCTATACGTTGTATCTGTGGGGTTACTATTTACCATCCTGTTTTATGTTGGAGGAATTGGAGAAATCCCAAGCTCCATATTTAGTAATTTTGCATTCATATGGAAACAGCTGATGGCAAACTCTTGGGGATAAAGATCTAGTGTTCTAGGGTCGCTATGATAGCTTCAGGGTACAGAGTGTGCA
Source organism: Antilocapra americana (assembly GCA_007570785.1). Lineage (NCBI taxonomy): Eukaryota > Metazoa > Chordata > Mammalia > Artiodactyla > Antilocapridae > Antilocapra > Antilocapra americana. The sequence continues at coordinate 8,784,614 of ML661903.1, read as the reverse complement.
GAATATATAAGGATATTTTTTTTTTCCTGAGCAGAATTTGGAGCATTGAAAAGTTCACTGATGGGGAAAGAAGTTAATAATAAAGAGGAAAAATGGCAGTTCAAGTCAGACTTGAGGTAGACTTGGTGACTTCCCAAGAAAACTACCTCTGGCTCTGTGGCAATCCACATAAAATCTTAAAGATATGTATATATATAATGACATACCCAGTCATTCACTTAAGGCCTCTTAATGAGCTGAGGATTCTCTGCCTTAGTATGCCTTTCATACCAGTTGAAAAGAGATAGCATTTCTATGAAAGGTGAACTCATTCTGTAGCAAGTAATTGAAGACCCCCCCCCCCCAAAATGACTTAACCCGAAATGAAACACAACGGTTCATAGAAATGAAAACTTGCCAGGAGGGGAAGGCTTCAAGGACAGCATGATGAGGAAACTGAACTGGCAAACCCAGTCCCACTTCAACCTAGCCCTTACCCACACTGCTCTTGAATTCCTGAAGCCGAACAGGAATGGAAAAAGACACAGGAGCTGTGGGCAGGGCTCTCTAAATTATAGTGACTGGTAGCTTCAAGCGGTCTTTCATGTTGCTTGGTGATCTGGCCACATTTCTTTACTTCACATGATCTCCCACGAGCCTGTAAAACTGTTTCACGATGTGTCATTTCTCTTCAGCCACCCACTTCCTCTTCCCCGCTGTAGTCTCAGCTGATAGCCTCCTTTTCCATTTCACTGAGAAAATAGCAGCTATCAGAAGAGAACGTTCGTCTTCTGGGTATTTATCAGATGTGTGCTGCCCCCAAAACTCTTACTTCCCTTCCATATGACCAGACTAACTGTGACCCCTCCATTCCTGCGCTAGCTCCATCCCTTCTTGGGTACCTCAGGGCATGGCTTCAGCATTTGCCCTCTCTCTTTCCTCTATTATCTCTTTTTCCTCTCCATGAGATCATTCCCAGCCAAAAGAGAAGCCTGGTGAGCTACAGTCCATGGGGTCACAAAGACTCAGACACCACTGACTTAGCCTGCGGTCATTGCAATGTATATTTGATGCTTTGGAGGCAAGAATAACAGACATTATTATGTGCACTTAATTTGCACTTTCCTAAATAATCCCCATGGTGTTAATTCCGAGTTTTTGCTAAAATTAGATCCAGGCTTTATATATATATATATATATATATATTATTAGTCTGAACTTCTTCCAGTGATTTTTTTTGGGGGGTAGGATTTATCAATTGTTTACTTACAACATTTAGTATTTCACTGTTACAAACGATACTTCTGTGAAGACTCATGCTGATGAATCATTGTCTCCAACTCTGTTTATTTACATAGGTTACATTACTAGATGGTGAATTACTTAATATAAGAGAAAACGCATATCTCAAGTCCTAGCATGGACTCTTTATACATCTTACAAAATTATGTTGTAAGAAAAGAGGATCAATAGATCTTTCCTTCAGAACTATATAATGGTGTTGGTTTCATTGCAGTTTTACAAAGAATAAGTTGTTTTACAAAAAAAAAGGAAAATGTTTTTAAGAAGGTATTAAGGGATTAAAGCTTCTAAAAAATCTTTATCCAGATTGATGAGGATATACACCCACACAGTTTCTGATATAGTCAATTCTGCTGTAATGCTTGTTTTGAAAATGTGAATTTGTTGCAAGGTAATCAAGAAATTAGGGAACAGCTGAAGTATAACACACATTTTACATCTTCAATATGTGATTTCATCTGCAAGAAATAATAGGTGAATAGAGAAAACTGTGTCCAGCTGAGCCAAACCACACAGCAATACATAATTCAAGCATCTACTTGCTACCCAACTTCAGAGCTATACCTATTCATAGCTGATATTACAACTTTCTGATTTCAGATACATTCCTTTTACCACCTCACTATAGCATGGTAATTTTTTTTAGGAATGCATGTCTCATTATAGCAAAACTGTGTGTGAATTCAACATACATCAAAGGTATGTCTATACTGGTGTCATTTGTGTTGGTTTGTTAATAGCTTACAAGAGTAATATTCTATTTTGGAAGCTTCTGAATCGCTGGTAAAGGCACTGGTGGGTCTGTTATTCAGTATGTGTCCCTAGCCCCCCATTTGCTCCTTAATTGTGCCTGGAGAAAGCAAACTTAAGACTGTAGAAATTGAAATGCAAAGGGAAGTGTTCAGAACATTTGATGTAAGCAATATTGGAACTGAATATCTCTGTTTGAAAAATATGCTTTAGAGTCTGGGAGATGAGTTCTTTCAAGCATTGCTTCTCATCTTGGGTACAGTTGAATCCTTTAGCTTTCCAGAAAGATAAAGATTAGTCCACACTTGATATGCATTTTCAAGGTAGCAGGGACATGAGGATTTTTCAAGCAGGTAGTAGAGCAGAGTCTTATCAATCCTTCAGGACTCAGCAAACATAGAGTTATTCTCATCAGTTTGAAGTATGAGAACTGGCATTCTGTTTAGACAGACTAAATGATTTGGGTACCATCAGAAAAGGCCCTTTCCAGTAATTCTGAAATGGTTCCATGGAATTTAAACTGCAGCCACCTCTGGTTTTGCAGTCTAATTTAGATTTGGTTGTAAATGGCATCAAATACAGCTAGGAAAATGTCAAGTTCCTTTTCTGTCTACCTGAAACTATCACAACATTGTTAATCAGCTATACTCCAATATAAAATAAAAACTAAACAAAAGTAGCAACTCAGAAGGAATGAACCACAGTGGTCTGGGAAGTACAATGGACAGGTAGCAAGCAGTGTCTCTTCTGATAAGGTGAGAGCACCACAGGGACTGTTTGAGAGCACAGACTCTGAATCAGGCAGTGCTGGGTGTTATCTTGACCCTCTACTTACAGGTTCACAGTCTGGAGGTAATCGTTTAGCCATTATGGGTCTTGGTTGGTTCCTCTTTAAAATTCGAACTGATGCGAAAACTTGAAAGGATGTTTTAAAAGACTAAATGAGATCAAGTTGTGTGAAAATATTCCACAGTGTCTGGCACTTGGAAAGTATGGGAAATGAAGGCAAGCAAAAAGATGAAAAAGAAACAGAGTAAGAATCATTATGTCAGAGTTTTGCTTTTGATAACAGGTCTATCTCCAGAGATGACCAGGTTATGCAACCCTAAAGTGAAAATAAGCAAATATTTTCGAGATCATTGTTAACATTTTTGCTGTCATCTTTTGATTCGTGCATATACTCAGTTCAGTTCAGTCACTCAGTCATGTCCAACTCTTTGCTCATTTACCTGTGAGCAAACATTTGAGTGATACTAAGGTACCAAGCTCGGATTCCCAGTTGGCTCAGTGATAAAGAATCTGCCTACCAATGCAGGAGACATGGGTTCAGTCCCTGGGTCAGGAAGATCCCCTGGAGAAGGAAATGGCAACCTACTCCAACCCACTGGGAAATGTCATGGATAGAGGACCTTGGCAGGCCACAGTCCATGTGATTGCAAAAAGAGTTGAACATAACTTAATGACTCACAAACAAAAAAGCACCAAGCTAGGTGCCAGAGATAAAGTCCTGGACCAGTCCCTGTTCTCCATGTTCTCATTTGTAGAGTTAAGAAATTGGAACAGATAGACAGTTTGTCTTCTTTCATTTTTTATACATTAGGGTTTGATTATCACTGATATATACTAATATATCACTAATATATATAATGAAACACACACACACACACACACACACACACACACGATGGCAGCCATGAAATTAAAAGACTCTTACTCCTTGGAAGGAAAGTTATGACCAACCTAGACAGCATATTAAAAAGCAGAGACATTACTTTGCCAACAGAAATCTGTCTAGTCAAAGCTATGGTTTTTCCAGTAGTCATATATGGATGTGACAGTTGGGCGGTGAAGAAAGCTGAGCACCAAAGAATTGATGCTTTTTAACTGTGGTGTTGAAGAAGACTCTTGAGAGTCCCTTAGACTGCAAGAAGATCCAACGAGTCCATCCTAAAGGAGATCAGTCCTAGGTGTCCATTGGAAGGACTGATGTTGAAGCTGAAACTCCAGTACTTTGGCCACCTCATGTGAAGAGTTGACTCATTGGAAAAGACCCTAATGCTGGGAAGGATTGGGGGCAGGAGGAGAAGGGACGACAGAGGATGAGATGGCTGGATGGCATCACCAACTCAATGGACATGAGTTTTGTTGAACTCCGGGAATTGGTGATGGATATGGAGGCCTGGTGTGCTGCGATTCATGGGGCCACAAAGAGTCAGACACAACTGAGTGACTGAACTGATATATATATATATATATATATATATATATACACACATATATATATAATTGAATATATATTGTAACTGTTATATATATATAACTAATGTATATGTAATATGTAATTCTAATATGTAACCAATATGTCTATAATATATATAGTATAAATATATATATTATAATATATATATTATATGTATAACTTATATATATTTATATGTATAATTGCTATTGCCTTAGCCTGGACTGCTGTAACAACATACCATAAACTTGGGAACTTTAATAGCAGATGTCTATTTTTCATAGTCTTAGAGGCTGGCAAGTGTAAAATTAAGAAGCTGGCAGAATTCATTGTTGGTGAGGGTTCTGCCTGGTTGGCAGATGGCCACCATATCGCTGCCTGCTCATGCGACCTCTCCTTTCTACATGTGTGCTCTCTCTGTCTTCTTCTTATAAGGGCACAGATCCCGTCATGAGTGTCGGATTCACAGCGTCCCATTTTCATTACCTGAAAAGTGTTAGTTGCTCAGTTGTGTCTGACTCTTTGTGGCCCCATGGACTGTAGCCCGCCAGGCTCCTCTGTCCATGGAATTCTCCAGGCAAGAATACCGAAGTGTGTTGCCACGTCCTACTCCAGGGGATCTTCCCAACCCAAGGATCAAGCCCCAGTCTCCCACATTGCAGGCAGATTCTTTACCATCTGAGCCACAAGGGAAGCACCATCTAAAGCTAATTATCTCCAGGGACTTCCCTGGAGGTGCAGTGGTTAAGACTTTAACTTCCAACACAGGGAGTGTATATTTGATCCCTGGTCAGGCCGCCAAGATCCCACATGTCTGATAGCTAAAAAACCAAAACCCCAAAACCACATAAAACAGAATCAATATTTTAACAAATTTTAAAAAAAAAGACTGTGAAAATGGTCCACATCAAAAAAAATCTTGCAAAAAAATAAAGCTAATTACCTCTCAGAATAATTACCTCCCAATGCCACATACCATCACTTTGGAGATTAGGGCTTCAATATGTGAATTTGAGGGGAACATGACACCTTTAGCCCATAACACCTGCATGGTACTGTCAATAGGACAGGATGTTTTTATAGGATTTTCTCTTCTGCTCAAAGTAGCCTTTGTTTGATAGTTATTAGTGTGCTCACTTTACAGATAGAAGCTGAGGCTCAGAGAGGTGGAATTAATTGACCCAAAGTCCTATAACCACAGAGAGGCAGGGGCAGAATTCGGACATGCAGTTTCCTGTGTGACTGGCCATCCTGGGCTCTCTCAGCCGTCTAACGTGGTGACTTTTAGCACCATTAAAGGAAGATTGACAAAGCATCATTCAGTTAAGATATGGACAGGGTTAGTCACGTGCCTAAGGGAGGACTGTTCTTTGGATCAGGAGAAATACATTACAAATTTTTATAAACATGTGAAAGACACTTTGTATTGGGAAAAACAGTGGTTTTGGAAATGCTATTGTTTGTCACCCAATCAGCTCTCACTTCAGATATCTTGAAAAAATGTTGAGATCATGAAAACATAGAGCTGTTTAACTGATCCATCCCATCTTGCATACATCCCGTTTGTCTTGGAAGCTCCTTGGATAGATTTATTATAGAATGACTGTGTGTGTGTAGCTTTCAGCAGTGTGGGATTTTTATTTTCTATTTTCAGAGCCATTGATCAAACCCTGTGTTTATACTTTTACTGAATCTGCCTGCAGTGCAGGAGACACAGGAGATGTGGGTTCAGTCCTGGGTCAGAAGACCCCCTGGAAAAGAAAATGGCAACCCACTCCAGTATTCTGGCCTGGAGAATTCCATGGACAGAGAAGCCTGGAGGGTTACAGTCCATGGGTTTGCAAAGAGCTGGTCATGACTGAGTGACTGAACACGAGCACGAACAACACTTTTACTGGATAAACCATATTGCAATAGTCAAGTCTTTGGACAAAGACTATGGAGTTTGGTGGAGTTACTTAGGAATTTTGTCCTCATGTTTGCTCTCTAGTTCACGCAAGGGGGAATATTTACACATATTTTTCCATGGTTTCAAAAATGGAGATTACAAAGCGCCATCTTTGTATTTTTCATGTTTCACAACTTTGATTTTCCATAAGGAATCTTACTCAGAAGAAGGTCCATACTGTGCTTCCTTAGCTAATGATATTCTTAGGAGGAACAGAGAAGATATTCGGTTTATATTTTTGATTCTTGCTTGTTGTGGATTGGGCTGCAGCCGCCAAGTATTTGTACAAAGTCCACATTACAGTACAGTTGGAAAGAGGCTTCCCGTCCCTACTTGAACCCAAGCCAGAGATGCAGGCATTCAGTGCCATGTCCCCTTGGGTCTCACTTCCACGTTTGCATACCTCAGGCATGGGTTATCAGCTTTCTGGCTTCTCTTATTTTGTGGGACCTTGGAGAATTTCAGATCCTAATTACTAGGGACATCAAAACTGTCAAATCCTATGAACACTTTTAATTTCTCCTTTATATCCCAGCGTGCCTACTGCTTCTCTGTTACAACAGTCAAGCCTTGTGGCTTTAAAAACAGGCCCCTTCTTGAAAGGTGTGTCGGTTGTCCTTGCATCCTCAGTGTCTGATCTAATGCGTGACACACAGGCTCAGTGAGTAATTGCTAAATTAAGTTAAATTGTATTGCCACAGAAATGGCAATAGAAATAGAAATGCCAAAAAGACAGCAGATATTATAGAGATAGAATGGCAAAGCTTGATAGTGATTATTAAATGCTGGGTATGAAAGAAAATTCAAGTGTGAAAAACAGACTGACGCAGCAAGCAGGATGTCAGAGATAAAACACAGTGATAAGTTTAATGATATAATGATAGGTACAGTTTATGGAACAATTACTGTGTTCTAGACACTGTGATAACTGGTTTATATGCATTGTCTCACTGAATCTTGATACAATAACCTGTTTTTTTTTTAATTATTGGAATATAGTTGATTTACAATGTTTCAGATGTATATCAAAGTGAATCTGTTATACATATATCCACTCTTTTTAGATTATTTTCCTATATAGGCCATTACAGAGTATTGGGTAGACGTCCCTGCGCTATAGAAAATAGGTCTATACTAGTTATCTATTTTATATATAATAATATGTGTCAATCCCAGGCTTTCAATTTATCTCTCTCACCTCATTACCAGCCGGTAAACATAAGTTTATCTTCTTTATCTGTAACTCTGTTTCTGTTTTGTAGATAAATTCATTTGTAGCCTTTTTTACGATTCTGCATGTAAGTGATATCATGTATTTGTCTTTGTGTGTTGGCTTAGTTCAATATGATGATCCCTAGGTCCATGAATGTTGCTAACAATGGTGTTATTTTGTCTTTTTTGTAGCTGAGTGATATTCCTTTGTGGTGTGTGTGTGTAGACTAATGGGAGGCCCAACAGAAGAAGAAATAGACCTTTGAAACACAGTGTAATAAATGCTTGAGTAGCTGTGGTTGTAGCACCTAACAGGGAAACCAGTATTGCCAGCAAGCGGAATTCTGATTTAACTCTAAAGCAGCTGTTTGTGCACTACCAAGTTCTAGAAAATTTTGATACAAAGGAAAAACCATTGGAATTTAGGAGACTTGGGTTCTAAGGTCTTTCGTATTTATCTGCTGTGTGATGTCACATACGTGTTATTTACATTCAATTTCTTTATCTGCACAATATGAAGGATGGACTAGATCTAGATTTAGAGATCCTATCAATCAACCAAATGAAATCAGCATTTATTAAGGATTCATTATGTTTTAGGATATATAATAAGAAGTAATTAGGCACAGGTCTATCCTCAAAGTACCCTCAGCTTATATTTCTGCTCTACCTGAAGTTCATGTTTATTTAAAAAGCAAAAGCAAATAAAAATTGGTTCCTTTTTAACTTGTGACTTGACTTGCAGTTTCGTGGATTTATTTTTCTTTCCACAATGCAGAAATCTTGTATCAGCTTTATGCCCATAAAAACGGAAAGAATGTTCAGATTGCAGATTGTACTCATGTTACAGGCATGGTAGTGGGTATAACAGCATACAAAGGCATACACACACACACACACACACACACACACACACATATACACACATACACACACACACACACACACACACACGTATATATCAGTTCAATTGCTAAGTCATATCCAACTCTTTGAGAACCCATGAACCACATGATCTCCCTGTCCATCACCAACTCCTGGAGCCTTCCCAAACTCATGTTCATTGAGTCGGTGATGCCATCCAACCATCTTATCCTCTGTCGTCCCCTTCTCCTGCCCTCATTTTTTCCCAGCATCAGGGTCTTTTCAGATGAGTCAGCTCTTATCATCAGGTGGCCAAAGTATTGGAGTTTCAGCTTCAGCATCAGTCCTTCCAATGAACACCCAGGACTGATTTCCTTTAGGATGGACTGGTTGGATCTCCTTGCAGTCCAAGGTACTCTAAAGTATCTTCTCCAACACCATAGTTCAAAAGTATCAATTCTTTAGGACTCAGCTTTCTTTTATAGTCCAATTCTCACATCCATACATGACTACTGGAAAAACCATAGCCTTGACTAGACAGACCTTTGTTGACAAAGTACTGTCTCTGCCTTTTAATATACTGTCTAGGTTGGTGATAACTTTCCTTCCAAGGAGTAAGCGTCTTTTAATTTCATGGCTGCAGTCACCACCTGCAGTGATTTCGGAGCCCCCCAAAATAAAGTCATCCACTGTTTTCACTGTTTCCCCATCTATTTGCCATGAAGGGACGGGACCAGATGCCATAATGTTAGTTTTCTGAATGTTGAGCTTTAAGCCAACTTTTTCACTCTCCTCTTTGACTTTCATCAACAGGCTCTTTTGTTCTTCTTCACTTTCTGCCATAAGAGCAGTGTCCTCTATCATCTGAGGTTATTGCTATTTCTCCCAGCAATCTTGATTCCAGCTTGTGCTTCCTCCAGCCCAGCATTTCTCATGATGTACTCTGCATATTAGTTAAATAAGCAGGGTGACAATATACAGCCTTGACATACTCCTTTTCCTATTTGGAACCAGTCTGTTGTTCCATGTCCAGTTCTAACTGTTACTTCCTGACCTGCATACAGGTTTCTGAAGAGGCAGGTCAGGTGGTCTGGTATTCCCATCTTTTGTAGAATTTTCCATAGTTTATTGTAATCCATACAAAGGCTTTGGCATAGTCAATAAAGCAGAAATTTATGGACTTAGTTTTAAATAGTATTCCATTTACAAAAAATAAAAGTTAGTAAAATTGGAATTCTTAACAGTCAACAAATCCTAGATCTCTTTTCAAGTAAGGAAGTGAAAGTGTTAGTGGGTCAGTAGTTTCTGACTCTTTGCAATGCTATGGACTTCAGCCCACCAGGCTCCTCTGTCCATGGAACGCTCCAGGCAAGAATACTGGAGTGGGTTGTTGTTTCCTTCTCCAGGGCATCTTCCCAACCCAGGGACCGAACCCTGGCCTCCTGCGTTACAACCAGATTTTTTACCAACTAACCCACCAGAGGAGCCTTTTCATGTAAGCTACTGTTAACATGTAGTGGATTTTACTGTCTTTTAATCAAATGCATGCTTTTATCATTTGTCCTTAATATACTACATAAAATTCAGTACTGTTTCTTCCTAACTAAAATGAACTTTCTGAGTTCTAAATCTTTTAATCCAATTTGCCACTATGAATTACACATTTTACAAACATTCCTTCTTGTTTTTTAAATATCAGGCAGAATTCTTAAAACATCATTTTAATTTATTATGCAGTAAGTCATTCGTTTATAAATGTATTGTCTGTGTGGTGCGATTTTATAAACCCTAACACACATGTGCTCATATGCACACACATGCACACACACACTTTCTCCATTGTGTCTGAAATCCATGTTTGTAAAGCAATGAAATTACCATGGAGCTTAGCCTTATCTGGAGGGAGATAGCTGAGGTCTCTTGAGGCCAAAATGCAGGAATGAAAAAGGCAGATAAAGTCTCAAAATTGGAATGTAATCAATGCTGCAAGAACTCTTTCACCAAGTAATCTTAAAAGTAAGCCATCTGTTAGTGTTGGTATGAAGGGAATGCTGTCATTTTGTGGTAAGGCGTTGAACTAATTACCCTTGACCTGCCTTTGAGTCACTTACTGTGATTTTTTGAAATGCTTAGGATCGTACTTATCATTTTAAACAATGCCTTAATGCTATCTAAATATTATCTTAGTGACAGAATGAAAAGCAAACTGACAATTTAATTTTCCCTGTTCTTTTTTTTTTTTTTTTGTCTAAATCAACTTGATGTAAACTGCTCAAGCTGAATAGTCTTGGACTAGATAAATACAGTAGCAGTTAGACTCATCAGAATTTTGAAGCTGGGGAAAAATAACCTTGAAGATAATTTACTTTCTTTGTCTTAGCAGCAGAGAATGTTCTCATGAAGAATTTTTTTTTCCCATTGCTGTTTCTTTTTGGAATATAATTACAGTGTTGTGTTAGTTGCTGCTGTACAGTGAAGTGAATCAGCGATGAGTATACACACAGCCCCTCCCTCCCCCTCCGCTATCCCACCCATCTAGGTCATCATGGAGCACTGAGCCGAGCCTCCGGGGCTGCACAGTAGCTTCCCAGCTAGCTATCTGTTTTACACGGTGGAGTGTGCATATGTCATTCCTACTCTCCCAGTTTCTTACCTTCCCATTCACCCTCCATATCCACTTGCCTATTCTCAACATCTGCATCTCTGTTCCTGCCCCGGAAATAGGTCATCTGTACCATTTTTCTAGATTCTACATATATGTGTTAATATATGATATTTGCGTTTCTCTTTCTGACTTATTCCACACTGTATTACAGACTCCAAGTCCATCCATGTCTCTACAAGTCAAATTAATGTAAAAGCTCTCTCAATATAAGGGCATTGATACCGACCAGGGTTCTTGGCCTTCTTTAATTGATATAAATTGATGACAGGTCAGACAAGAAATTAGGGCAAGACTTTATTGGGGCAGCTGCGGCATCAGGGAGGAGCAAGAACAAACAACAGATTACCTTGCTCACTTCCCAAGAAGAGAGGTGAGCTGGGTGCTTATATGGGGTGAGGGTAGTTGTGTGTCCAGGGGTTGAGCTGGAGAGGTAGCTTAGGTGGTCTACCGCTCCTCTGGCAGTGATGAGTGCAGGGGGCGTGTGCAGTACCCCGTTTTCACTCCCAACACCTCATCTTTGCTCCTGCTTCTTCAGAAGTGGCAGGTGGGCTTTTTGGTCTTTTTGTGTCTTATCATCCATGCATGACGAGTTGCTTTGGTCATGTCCGACTCTTTGGAACCCTATGGACTGTAACCAGCAGGCTCCTCTGTCCATGGAGTTCTCTAGGCCAGAATACTGGAGTGGGTTGCCATTTCCTTCTCCAGGGTATCTTCTTGACCCAGGGATGGCACTTGTGTCTCTTACATCTCTGGCTTTGGCATTGGCAGGCAGGTTTTTTTTTACCACTAGTGCTACCTGGGAAGCCCCAGTGCACACAGCTGTCTTTAGTTCCTTGTAGCTTCCTTGTAGTTTATTGCTCAGGGAGATGTGTGTCCACATTCAAACGTGGCATCAAAGGGCCCCAGGTCCCAGCCTGTCTCAGCAATATTTTCCTTGAAGGTATTAAAGAGTTAGACAGGAACATCACCACCATCCCTTCTCCAGAAACATTAGATGTTCCAAAGACTTTGAATGATTAGATTCCAATTTAACCTTCTAAGTTTTCAGAGTAAGAAATTAAAGTCAAGAAAAGTTCATTTCCGGTTCCGTTTCCGTAGTCTGACCTATAGTAGAGCCAGGACCAGCAATCCCAGTTCCTGACCCCCCTTTTTCTCACCCAGTGGTTTCCCCAAGTCGCCCTGTTTGTATTCCTCCTTCACCAGGTTTGCTGTAGGGAACTTGGTGTTCCTCTTGGGTTTGTGCCCTCCGGTCACCACCATCAGGACGCTTTTCTCTGAAGCTCTTCCAAGACTGTGGAGAAGTAGGCTAACCGAAACAGAGAATGTTAAAATGTTTGCCTGCTGGGAATATCAGAAGCTTTATACAAGCTCTTGAGTGTCCCGTTGGTTCCATTATATCAAGCTATCATGGCGAGCCCTTCCAGAAGGGAAATTTTTAATTAATATCATTTTTATCAAGGAAATTTAAAAAATACATAATGAATGAAGCTATATCTAACTTCTGTAATCATGACACCTTAGAATATTTGCTTCTAGAAACTTTTGGAAATTATTCTGGAAACATCACCCTATTTGAGAAAATAACCCACGAATTAAAAAATATCCCAAATCTCAGCACTCCATTTATCTTTCTATATACATGAATGGTTGGATGGTTAGGTAGGCATATGTTTAGGACAATGTGATGCAGTTATAGATTGTTTTTTTTTTTTTTTTTTTTTGTTACAGTTCATGTTTTATTTAAAGGCATGATTGATTAAATTCCTGCTATGAAAGATAACTTCTAGAAATCAGCATGAGAGATTAGCAGTCTCATCCATCCTCTCATGCACCTACCTTCTGAGTTTGGGAGGTTTATATGCTGTTCAGGGTTATGACAACTTTTTAAAATGATTTGTTTGTTCATTTGTGGCTGCGCTGGGTCTTCACTGCTGCACAGGCTTTCCTCCAGTTGTGAGCAGGGACTCCTCTGCCGTTAGTGGGCAGGCGTCTCACGGCGGTGGCCTCTCTTGTTGCTGAGCACGAGCCCTAGGCCCCCCGGGCCCGGTAGTTGCGGCTCCCAGGCTCCATGATCGTGGCGCACAGGCTTCATTGCTCCGTGGCATGTGGGATATTCCTGGACCAGGGATCAAATCCCTGTTTCCTGCGTTGGCCAGCAGATTCTTTGCCAATGAGCCACCAGAAACGCTCCATTTATGACAATTGATTTACTTTCAGGAAGCATTATTCCTACTGTGTTTACTTTTATTTCTGCATGGAGATATATTCAGTCTTCCTCACCAGTCCTTTTATCATGAAATGCCTATCTTTTACTTTTGAGGATCCTCGTAATTGCCTGGGTTTTGTTGTCAGTCTTACTTTACAAAGTGCTCTATTTTTTGAGGGCTTTCATAATTCAGACCATCACTTTATATATAAACAACCATGTCCAATATCCTTGAATAATATTGCTTAATTATCTTCTGACATTGAGCATTACTATTCGGGAATCCGATTCCACCTCACTCCTTAGAGAGGTGTTTTGATTTTGACTTTTCTGTCTGGATGTTCAAATGATGATTTATCCTCCAGTTTCACTATCTAAAATAAAATATGTCTCACAGTTGAGGATGATGCATTCAATTTCCCAGGAAAATGGTATCATCTTTCAATCTAAAAATTCTGATTTATTTTCGGGGAAATTTTCCTATTATTCTATCTTTGCACTTATCTTCTGTTCCGTTTGTGATCTTGCTACATAATGATGCCAGTATCTCAACCTGAAGTCATCTTTGCTTGGCCTCTTTCTATACAAGCTTCTCCTAATTACTTAATACTCTTTGCCTTTCTCCTTTACAATCACTGCAGTTATCTCAAGCCTCCAACATGCTGGTAATTTGGTGTTTAGTGGCATCTGTTAAGTTCCTTGTACTTTCTAATTTAAGCATTGGCTCTCTAATGATGTTGTTTTGCTATTTGATTTGTTTCCTTAGGTCTGATACCTCTCTTTTCATTTCATTGTGTTGTTTTTCTAGTCTTTGATCTCTAGTAATTTATTTTCATAATATAAAATCCATTGTGTGAAACAACTTGAAAAGTTTATCTCTGCTTCTATCCTTAGGTTTTCTTTTCTTCCTGGTCGAGTGTTTTGCTTTTTTCTCTTCTTCCCTTGCTCCCATGTTTCTCTCCCCACACCCTCACTTCTCTCATTATTCTTGCTTGTAATTTATTCCCATATTTCCCATGTGTGCCTTTTATCTTGCTCATGTGTAGGCGATTCTGTTTAGATACTCTTTGCTCTAATTTAATGGAAACCACTTCTAGACATATTTACCACCTTGCCTGAGACCCTTAGAGCTCCAGTCTGAAGTACTGGATGGTTCAGGTTTTATTAAGTAGTTAATAACTGGGTGGAGTTGTTAGGGAGTGAGTTCAGTTGAAGCAGCATTCAGCCTCTTTAAGAGCACCCAGCTTTGTTGGCTGATTCTGTCTTATGTTCTCTTCCATAGAGGAAGGGCTGGTCTTAAGATTTAGAGATATTTCAGTGTCTCCTCAATCAGAAAAGGAAGGGAAAACTTAAGACCCTCTGTAAATTTTACATTGATTCACTTTTAGAGGTATTACTGAGATTCTTAGGTTTTTTCTCCAAAGTCCAGGGAAGTTTCTGCCATTTAAGGACAGATAAGGAACTAAATCCTGCTCTTTCTCCTCTATTCCAGGAACATCAGTTTTGATTTCTTTTTTCCTTTAGCAATTGATTGCTTTCTTTTCTCTGTTTGGTTACTGTGGTTGGGGTGTGTGTGTGTGTGTGTGTGTGTGTGTGTGTGTTGTGTGTGTGTGTATACACATGTGTACACTAGGACTTTTACTTTCATAGGTATTGAGGAAGGGAAGTAAGTTATGTGTTAGAATCCAACATCTTCTCAGTTAAATGTTTGTGCTGGAAGATTCCCTTACCCAACATTGAAAACTGGACAAGAAAAATGTTTATAAGTTATATATGTATGGGGGTATAGTTTTGCATATTTGTGTATACATATCATTTTAAAAATAGGTATTCTATGTGCTTGTATACCTTACATAGAATTATGCAGGGACACATATGTATATAAATATATAGAAGTAAATGTAGTTAATATATGTGTGTTTATATATGCATATATGCACGCAGACATGCAGGCACACACAAGTGTAATTGTTGGAGACTTGTCAGTAGTACTAAAGGATATTGATAGCACACAAATCAAGTTTCCAAAGACATGGTGGTAACACAGGTAAGCATATAGAATTAAGACCCTGAGATCAATCCTCCTACTATTTTTATCACTGGTTTGAGCCTCAGAACATCCTTCTCCCATTTTGGTCTTAAGCTCTCCAATTAAAAAGAGAAATGGAAAGCTCAATCTGGATTTAGAGAGAAGCAGCCCTGATTATAGAAACAGCTGAAACTGAGGAATGGTAGTGAGAGTCTTTGCCTGGATAAAGAAAAGTGTGACAAGAGATCTAAAATAGTTTTCAAACACATATTAAAAAAGAAAGAAAGAAAAACAGACATAAACACAACATATAGTAAAGGTTGCAGATTGGATGTTCTTCACCCCCACGGGACACAGTCTAGAATTTTTCCACAGAAGCACACATACTGTGCCTACAATAAAAAGTGCCGACAAGGAAGAAGATAAAATCAGAGGTTCTCAATGGTTGTTTCTGTTAGATGATTAAAATATCTTCTTTGCCAGCTACAGCTGAATTACTTGTAGTCCAATGCTTAGAATATGCTCTTGTTGTCATTGGCATTGACTTTAGAAGAGAAGTCTGTTCTTATTCTTAGGTGTTCTTCCTCACCTGGCTTTCCCATAGCTCTTTCCTGTTTGCAGTCAAAAAGTGGCAATGCCAGAGCACTGGCCTATGAGGACTAAACCCTACGCATGCCTGTTTGTCTTGTATGTACCTATTAGTACTCATCTCATGTGTGGTCTTGGGGGCAGAAACATAGGTAAGGCTGCCCCCGTCCTTAAGTGAAGAATTTAGTGGGTTTGCATCCACAGTGATGCCACAAAGGGATGAATTGTTGTTTTATCATATAGTTTTTCTGTCATGTAATTTTCAATAATGATATATTTACTTCTGCTTGAGAAACATGTATATAATTAAATATATCACTTATGCTGACACATGTGTCAGGGGAAAAGATAATGGACATTCTGGCAGTTTTTAAGAGGACCCAAATTCCTCACCCCACCCCTCAAAAGCTGAAACAATTTTTTGAATAGGAAATGCTACAAATAAAATCCATAGCTTAATGCTCATTTTTCTAGAACAGCAGGAGCCCAGTCAATATTAGTAACTAGAGCATAACTCTTGTCCTTTTATTTCCAATATGGAATATACTCTAGTGATTTAAGGCTTGAACCAATGTTACCCCAGCCTAATTTTTTTTTAACAGAGTACAAACAGCTATGTGGGTTTTCTGATGGTTCAGATGGTAAAGAATCCACCTGCAATATAGGAGACCCAGGTTCGATCCCTGAGTTGAAAAGATCCCCTGGAGAAGGGAATGGCTCCAGTATTCTTTCTGGGAGAATTCCATTGACAGAGGAGCCTGGTGGGCTGTAGTCCTTGGGGTTGCAAAAAGTTGGACAGGACTGAGTGACTAACACTTTCAGTTGCGCAGACAGGTATGTGTAAGACAGACAGCATATTGCGCAGACAGCTTAAATAGAGAATGAAATGCAAATCTCAGCATCTAGTCCTTTTGGGGAGGACACATGTGTAGGTCAGAAGGAGCAAACTAAAGGGATATTAAGTAGACTTCAAGTCATTTGTCACATAAGAAAAAGCCTGGAGAGAAGTACTGAATTGGGCAGAGGTATACTATATCGCCTCGCTCCTTGTTAAAAAACAAGGAGAAGGAAGATAATGCATTTAAAGATCAGATTAGCTGAAAGAAAGTTACTTTGGCAATACAGGTGGGTGTAGAAAGAATTGAAACTATGGGATAAAAGAGCTATTTCTAATTGACAAGTGGAATGTCCATTAGAAACATTGTCCCAAAAAACTAGGTCTTTATTGAAGTGCGTTTAACATGAAAGTGTGAATTGTTAAAGAATACTCCCCCCTCACTGTGATATGTCCACTCTAAACCTACATTCAACACCTGATGACTTACTTTGTAATCATTGGAATGTGACTGCATTTCAGACTATGACTTCGTTGTTGTTGCTTAGTTGCTAAGTTGTTTCTGACTTTTTGTGACCCCATTCAGGTGAAATTATGTGTTGATGTCTTTGTAAGACTTCACCCAAAAGAACTCCTTTATTTTGAATATAGAGTTAACCCGATTTGGCAGCAATCATATTTTAGATTTTCAGTGTGATTGGGATGTTCAGATATTTTCATTTAAGAGAAGACTAATGGACTGATACTTCTGAACTGTAGTGCTGGAGAAGCCTCTTGAGAGTCCATTGGACTGCTAGGAGATCCAACCAGTCCATCCTAAAGATCAGTCTTGAATATTCTTTGGAAGGACTGATGCTGAAGCTGAAGCTCCAATACTTTGGCCACCTGATGCGAGGAACTGACTCCTTGAAAAAGACCCTGATGCTGGGAAAGATTGAAGTCAAGAGGAAAAGGGGATGAGAGAGGATGAGACGGTTGGATGGCATCACCGACTCAATGGACATGAGTTTGAGTAAACTCCTGGAGTTGGTGATGGACAGGGAGGCCTGGCGTGCTGCACATGGGGTCACAAAGAGTCAGACATGACTGAGTGACAGAACTGAACTGAATGATTGATGTCCATTATTACAAAAATGTGTTAACTCCAAAAAGAGTGGTGGAGAGAGGTACTCTGCTCCAGTGAAATCAGCTAGCTTTCCACTGTTCTCAGGGTAAAAACTTACCCCTCAAAGATCATGATAATGTCATTATTTTCCTAATAAAAATCTCACCAATCTTTTTTTCCACCGTTCATATATCATTCACTAGTGGTGAACGCTGCCTATTGTCCATTTAAACAATTTGAATTCCTTTAAAGCTTCATTCTTGCACTTTCAAGAGCTGTTGTAAGTCTTTATGATGGAGAGAATCTGCTCAATGTCAGAGTAATACAGCAAATACTACTTGTGCGTCCTGGAGCAGTATTTTAGAATTGACCCACGTTTATTTTGTACCTAAATAACTGGAAAAGGATAGCTAAATACCTTATCTAAAAGTGAAAAGACTAGAATCCAAAATGAAGGGGATTAGGGAGCAAGATAGGGTGTTAGTAGAAATACTTGCCAGACGTCCTTTTGTTGTTGTTTTAGTCACCAAGACGTGTCCAGCTCTTTTGTAAACCCATGGACTGTAGCCGTCAGCCTGCTCAGCCCATGGCGTCTCCCAGGCAAGAATACTTGAGTGGGTTGCCATTTCCTTCTCCAGGGGGTATTCCCAACCCAAGGATCAAACCTGCATCTCCTCCACTGGCGGGCAGATCCTTCTACCTCTGAGCTGCCAGAGGCATCCTTAATATGATATAAAACACTTAATACCATTTAGGTTGTTGGTGACAGCTTAGTTTGGGGCAGAAATGACCAAATGAATTGGCCAGAACTCAAATGGTTAGTCTTAGCATAGAAACTCACTTAAAAAATAATGTAGAGAAAACGTTTACTCTGATTTAAGGTGCGATTGTACATCTCTAAGGATCATAGTATAGACAGGTCCCTCACCTGTTAGTCATTTCTAACTATTATAGTACCTTTGAGAACCAAATTATGTTTTTTCCATCTTTCTGTTATAGTCACTATTTATTCTTCCCTCAGCCCCTAAGTTACAAAAGTTCTCTATGTGTACATTCTACGTACTTAAGAAGATACTGAGAAACCAAGGTCTGATGAAAATGTCGGTAATTTATTTCTGGTCATGAATTTTATTCTGCCTAAAGAAGGAAAGTATAACAGAATCAATATCTTGCCTGAAATTGCTATATCATTGTACATGTATGTTAAGCAGTTTTCCAAGATGGACTAAAACCGTGTGAATGGAACGATTTGATAAACTTGAAAATTTATGGCATTTCATTTTCATTAGTCATTAAGAAATTGTTGCCCACCAAATAGTTTAAGGTAGTGAATTATTTCTTCCACAAGAGTGGAAAGGAATAAGAACCGTGTTAATATTCAAAGGGAATTATTAAAAGAAAAATCATGTGCTTTCAGGACCCATCTTCACAGTCAGGTTAATAAGTAATGATGTGGGTGAAAGATATCTAACAGTCATAAATGGTTTAAAAATTGAGCACAGAGAGAGGGCCCTGCGGAAAGCAAGAAAATCCATTGCCGGCTTCATGAGAAGCAAAATTTCACGGAAGAGGGAATGTTTGAGTTCCCTCTGAAGGAAAACATGGAAATTTTATCAGCTGAGAAATGTAGAGCCAGGCAGGGGTTCATGATCAGAAAAATGCTAAAGAAACATGTCCATAGTCATCCACAAGTCATATCACTCATTAGTCCCAGTTTATATTTGTGTTGAGAGTCTAGTACTTCAGAGCAGTGAAAGGAATACCTAGGTCCTAAATTCTTGGGAGCAAACCTAAAACGAGCTGAATCAATCCTAGTCTGCTCATCACAGGAAAGAAAGAGAGAGAGGAGTAGCAGAGGAATAGAAAAGATTAAGAGTATAGAGGAGGAAAGCAGGAACAGAAGAGAGTACCAAACCGCTTTATCACTCTCTTACTCACGTGTGTGTGTGTGTGTGTGTGTGTGTGTGTGAGTGTGTGTGTGTGTGTGTGTGAGTGAGTGAGTGAGTGAGTGAGTGAGTGAGAGAGCGAGAGAGCGAGTGAGCGAGTGAGTGGAGTGAGTGGAGTGAGTGGAGTGAGTCCCCATGGACTATTGCCCACCAGGCTCCCCTGTTCATTGGATTTCCCAGACAAGAATACTGGAGTGAGTTGCCATTTCCTTGTCCAGGGGATCTTCCCAATGCAGTGATCAAACCCTTATCTCCAAAAAGTCAGAACTTTTTGGTGGCAAAATTGTTTTCCATCATAATTTCCCAGTGGTAGAACTATTATGTAAAACTTTAGGCACTGGAGGCAGCCTGTCTGGCTCTAGAACCTACAAGTTGTGTGGTGTGGAGATTACACATCACGGTCTCTTCATTTCTGAAATGGGAATAATAGAGCCTGATTCAAAGAGTTGTGGTGTGAATAATACATTCAAAGTGCTTAGACTAATAAACTGTATGGTCAGCTTTTAGTAATTATTGGCTATTGTCTGGTAAATAAATACTTGACCAGAATCTGTGATAAAGTTGGAAATAGAATCCAAGAGATAATAAATGTATCTGCTCAGAGGAACTCGAATATTTCTGATGTTGCTTCATTCTCAGTGAATTTGGTGAAAGACTAAAGTCTAATATTATTATATAAATGATAAATAACTTTAGCCCTGTATACAATGTTGATACATTATCTATAGGAAATCTCTCAGACACATTTTTTCCTTATCTTTAGCATGTTAATGCATCCTTCTCAACCAGCATGCCCTGTAAAAGAGTAAAGAACTTAAAAGCTTTTTGGTACTAGAGGCCCAACTATTTAGGTAAAAACAGGAAAATAAGACACGGAAAGTGAGGGAAAGAGGGATGAGGCATTGGGAGATTTGACTTCCAAGATTAACCAGTAGAAAAACTAGGACTTGAGTCTGGATTCTTTCCACTGATTCTCTGATTTTTCTAAAAGAAAATAACCATCAAAGATTGCAAATTCACTTCAACTTTAGGCGGAAAGTTTTGCTGATAGTGGTTGGAAAGAGTAAGGAATAGTGGTTACTCAAAGAAGCAAAAATCATCACATTTTGTCTACTGGGCATAACAACAACAAAGACAAAAATAAAATCTGTCTTTAAAAATATCTATGAAAAATGCATATTTACTTTTCAGTGTGAAAGGAGATCAAGACTGCTGCTTCCCAATTTTGTCATCATTTCACATTCCTAGTGGAAGAAGATGAATATAACTTGTTAAAATGATTTTTATTGGAATAGAGTTGATTTATAATGCCATGTTTCTTCTATACAGCAGAGTGAGTCAGTTATACATACACATACATCCACTACTTTTTAGATTCTATTCCCATATAGATTATTATAGAGTATTGAATAGAGTTTTCTGTGCTATTTGCTAAGTTCTTATATAGTTACTTCTTCTTTATATACTGATGGCTTCTCTGATGGCTCAATGGGTAAAGAATCCACCTGCAATGCAGGAGACACAGGAGATGTGGGTTTAATCCCTGAGTCAGGAAGATCCCCTGGAGGGGAAATGACAATCCACTCCAGTATTGTTGCCTGGGAAATCCCACGGACAGAGGAGCCTGGCAGGCTACAGTCCAAATGGTTGCAAAGAGTCAGACATGACTAAGCTGCTAAACACAGCTAGAGAAACTTATATATAGTAGTGTTTAGTCCCAATCTCCCAATATATCCATCCCACGTCACTTTTTCAAACCCTAGGAAGGGTTTTGAGGGACCAAGTCTACAAGATTCACTAGCAAAGGTGTGTTGTATTTGTAATTTCCTTTCAATTGCACATTTCAATCACAGTATAACTAGTATTATAGTAATTAAGATGTTAACTTAAATTAGTATATCATGTACCTTGCTGAGAAAATAGTAATACATACAGCAGTGCACTAGAGTAGATCACTGTTAGGACAATGGGAACACGTTCACAGTAAAGATAATGGTCATTTTTAGTACCCTGTCACCACAGCCAGTTCTGATGGGAAAGAGTCCATCACATTAACTAAATCCTAATGAAACTCTAGAGTTACAGACACTAAGCTTTCTCGTCTTATGCTCTGGGTTTTCTCAGTCATATCATCTCCCCTTTATTTTCTTTATCAGCGTAGCTTCTATAGCTTTATGGAATTCCCAGTGTCACTTATGTAGGTCAATTGGATACAAGTGCTTGGTTGTTCAGAATGTTTATTGTATGTTTTTCAAGTTTTTTTTTTTTTTTTTTAAATTCTTTGTGGCAAGACACCACCATTCACTCAACTGTTTAACTACATTGGGCTGGGTGGGGGGCAGTGTGTATTATGTCCTACAGTAGTTCCTATAAACTAAGGGCTTAGGGGATTAAAGTTGCAAGCATTTTCAATATCTGTCTCTAACTCTGAGAAAACAGAGCATGCAAGTTCACAACCCCACCCACTCACTTTTTATTTATTTTTTTCTGTCTTTACAGTTCCGCCATGGTTTTTAAATCACCCTTCCAACCTCTATGCCTATGAAAGCATGGATATTGAGTTTGAATGCACAGTTTCTGGGAAGCCTGTGCCCACTGTGAATTGGATGAAGAATGGAGATGTGGTCATTCCTAGTGATTATTTTCAGATAGTGGTAATTATCTTTTTTTCAAATTCGCTTTATAATCCCAGTCATCGTCTATTCTCTTTTCAGTTGCTTTCCTTTCCTGGGAACAAGGTTCCCATTGGGAATTTTTATGATATGTGAAGAAAATTGTTCTAATAAAACAGATGAGTTTTTAGACTTAGAACTTTTGAGCTAAAAAATAAGAATAATCAATCTGGCCCCTTGTTTTACAGAGAAGATGTTAAACAAACAATGAAAAAGTAGAAGGCTTAATACCAATAATGTCTAAATATTTTCACTGGTGATTCTTGGAAGAAAAAAGTTCTGAACCTAGTACTAGACTGTATGAAGCCAAGAACCTCTTAGTTCTTTGACTTTTGCCCATGATAATAAAGTTTTGCTAGAATGTGCTACTTATGAATATGGCAGCCTCACTTCGATAATACAGCTGGCCAGTCTTTGCTCCTTTGCTAACTCTTCTAAAGAGGATCAGCTGGTCCTTTATGAGCTGTGCAAGAGGGCAGTAATATCGGTGCCAAGACAATGGTGGTGGCAGTGGTAGAGAAGGTACCAAGACCCAGAGTTTACATGCGTTGTAATTTAAGAGTATTGACTTAACGCCAAGAACAGTGCTTCTTATCATTCCTATACGGTTCAGTGTACTCTGTTCCTGTCCTGGATAGAGATAATAGGGATAATATCATTATATTCGCAGAGCTGTTTGTTGTCCTGGTACACAGTGAATGACCCAAACCTCTCATTAGTATTACTGTGCTTGCTGCTGGCCCCAGAAAGTTTTTCTCATTTGAAAATACTCTTTGGAAACTCTCCTTTTGGTTGAGGTGAGCATCAGAGTATCTGAAGTCAGGTATACGAATAAGAGATACGAAAAGCACTTTTTAAATATCAAAGAACTTTGCAGCTAAAGGAGAAGGGTTTTGATACATTTCTCTTATGTTGGAGATGCAGATATGACCCTGTTAAAGAGGAGTGGTCCTCTAAGCCAAGCCTCCAGCAGAAGGGAATTCTAGTGTAAGTGCCAACGCGGAATCCAGGCACCAACTCTTTCCATGGCTTCATAGTGCCTCTTGCTGCTAGGTCGCTCTTCCGTGATCAGTTGACTTTCAGAAACTTTCATCATTTCCTGATGCATGCATTTTATCATATTATAAGGGCTTAAGGAATACATCTATAAAGAATATCTTTATTATGCTTATCATCACTTACTATTTTTTTCATTTTTAGGTGTATTTAATTGGTTAGGAATAGAGTAAGAAAGGAAAATAAATTTAACTTTTGAATGCCACATCAATCCATTAGTTCCTTTATATGCTCTGCTGTTTTCTCTATCAGTGAATTAAAAATGACCTGCCAGGGGGCAACATGAAATGTGTTGTGTACTCCTGAAATGTATGCCACCTGCATAGAGGGGAAATTGTCGAGTGCCCTTAAGGACACATGATGAAATGCAACATTTATTTTTCTCTACAGTTTGAATAATCTTTCCCCCAGCACGACCCATTATACCCAACCTATTTAAATGTTTCCTTTTTTAAGGTAAAAAGAAAATGTGCACTATGAGCCCTTTTCCCACTAAATTGTGCTTAAAAAATATTTCCCCAGTAGCTCTAGATATCTGAGAGCCATTGTCTGTCACACGAGTAACATTTAGCCCAAATAGTAACTTATATGAGAATTATTAATTAGAAGTTAGTCAGTTTTATCTAAGAATTTTACATTAGCCGAGAATTGACTACAAGACACTAAAAACAATTAAGAATTCCCCATGAGGTAATATTTATCTCTTAATGACTTCGGGGGAAGTGATTTAATACGTCTCACTTACTGAACTAATTCTTACACTATCAAAGATAAACTGAGTTAGTGTAATTAAATGCTATTTCAGATCATTTTATCATCCATCCTTGAAAACTATGGTGGCCCAATTTATATAAAACAGGAGTTAACGTTGCTCTGTTTAATTTATGGATTACTGAAGGTGAAACATTTTGTGAAACATCTTGCCATATAACAAGAATGACATAGGAATAAAATATCTCCCATAACCTCCTCCAATTCCCTAAAAGGTCACACAATTTTAAAAGGGTTTTCGGACATCTTTTTTTTAACTCAGTAAAAACACTTCTAGAAAATGTCCAACCTAGGTTTCTTGTGCTTTAGAAGCTGCAAAAATCAGTGCTTTTGTTTCCTTTTGCTTTTTGTTTCTCTCCAGCAGCCACTGAACATATTTCCTTCAGTACAAGGAAAAAAGAATGAGGTTTCTTTGACACTAACCTCTCTTCCATACATAATAAAGGGATGTTCTGATTACTGCTCATTTAGAATTGGAGGGTGATGTACATCCTTGAGAGTATGTTTTTCAGCACGAAATTGGGAGAAACTGCTACACGTGATTCCGCAAAGTCTTGGGACTCTGTGACATTTTCCAGGTGACTTAGGACAGATCCATCAGGCTGAGAACCCTCTTGGCCTCTGTTCTGGCTTTTCTGGGAAGTTGGATTAAAATTTAGTTGTGTTCATTTTGTCACTTGAGGGTTTTTTTGTTTTTTTGCTTTTTCAAATATTTTACCTGCATTTTATTTACACTAGGGAGGAAGCAACCTACGGATCCTTGGGGTGGTGAAGTCAGATGAAGGCTTTTATCAGTGTGCGGCTGAAAATGAAGCGGGAAACGCCCAGACCAGTGCCCAGCTCATTGTCCCTAAGCCTGGTAAGATGAGATGAACTTTGCTCTGGTTTTTGTAGTTACTGTTCTGGGTGGTTTAGCTGTAAAAATCCATATGGTTTTCCCTGTTCCCAAAGTCAGTTGGAAATTCGAGTTATTTAGTTAATCAAGGTGTGTATATGTGTATTGATGATATATTTGTGCTAGAAAATTATATCTATTGATATATAAATCTATCCAGTGAGATATGATTATTATGAATAATAGATACCTCTGGCTGTCAAGACAACAACCACTAAATCACTTCCTTCTCTATTTTGTGGCTTGCCTTTCGTTCAGTGTTTCATATAAATATAAAATCTATATATGGAACATATATATAACATATATATGAAACAGATAAATATATATGTATCAGTTCAGTTTCTCAGTCGTGTCCAACTCTTTGCAACCCCATGGACTGCAGCACACCAGGCCTCTCTGTCCATCACCAACTCCCGGAGCTTACTCAAACTCATGTCCATCGAGTCGGTGATGCCATCCAACCATGTCATCTTCTGTCGTTCCCTTCTCCTCGTGCGTTCAATCTTTCCCAGCATCAGTGTCTTTTCCATTGAGTCAGCTCTTCGCATCAGGTGGCCAGCGTATTGGAGTTTCAGCTTCAATATCAGTCCTTCCAATGAATATTCAGGACTGACTTCCTTTAGGGTGGACTGGTTTGATCTCCTTGTAGTCAAAGGGACTCTCAAGAGTCATCTTCAACACCACAATTCAAAAGCATCAATTCTTTGCCACTCAGCTATCTTTATAGTCCTTTACAGACCTTTTCCACTCCTGTGGCCACTGCTGAGTTTTCCAAATTTGCTGGAATATTGAGTGCAGCACTTTCACAGCATTATCTTTTAGGATTTGAAATAGCTCAACTGGAATTCCATCACGTCCACTAGCTTTGTACTGATGCTTCGTTAGGCCAACTTGACTTGGCCTCCCGGATGCCTGGCTTTAGGTGAGTGATCACACCATCGTGATTATCTGAGTTGTGAAGATCTTTTTTGTGCAGTTCTTCTGTGTATTCTTGCCACCTCTTCTTAATATCTTCTGTTTCTGTTAGGTCCATAATATTTCTGTCATTTATTGTGCTCATCTTTGCATGAAATGTTCCCTGGGTACCTTTAATTTTCTGGAAGAAATGTCTAGTCTTTCTCATTCTCTTTTCCTCTATTTCTTTGCATTGATGAATGAGGAAGGCTTTCTTATCTCTCCTTGCTATTGTTTGGAGCTCTGCATTCAGATGCTTATATCATTCCTTTTCTCCTGTGCCTTTAGCCTCTCTTCTATTCTCAGCTATTTGTAAGGCCTCCTCAGACAACCATTTTGCCTTTTTACATTTCTTTTTCTTGGGAAGAGTCTTGCTCCCTGCCTCCTGTACAATTTCATGAACCTCTGTCTGTAGTTCTTCAGGCACTCTGTCTATCAGATCTAACCCTTGAATCTATTTGTCCCTTCCACTGTTTAATGGTAAGGGACTTGATTTAGGTCTTATCTGAATGGTCTAGTGGTTTTCCCTACTTTCTTCAATTTAAGTCTGAATTTGGCAATAAGGAGCTGATGATTGGAGCCACAGTCAGCTCCTGGTCTTGTTTTTGCTAACTGTATAGAGCTTCTCCATCTTTGGCTGTGAAGAATATTTATTATCAATCTCATTTCGGTGTTGACCATCTGGTGATGTCCATGTGTAGAGTCTTCTCTTGTGTTGTTGGAAGAGGTGTTTGCTATAACCATGCATTCTCTTGGCAAAACTGTTAGCCTTTGCCCTGCTTCATTCTGAACTCCAAGGCCAGATTTACCTATTACTCCAGGTATTTCCTGACTTCCTATTTTGGCATTCCAGTTCCCTATAATGAAAAGGACATCTTTTTTGGGCGTTAGTTCTAGAAGGTCTTGTAGGTCTTCATAAAAGCATTCAATTTCAACTTCTTCAGCATTACTGGTCAGGACATAGACTTGGATTACTGTGATATTGAATGTTTTGCCTTGAAAATGAACACAGATCATTCTGTTGTTTTTGAGATTGCATCCAAGTACTGCATTTTGGACTCTTGTTGACTATGATGGCTCCTCCATTTCTTCTAAGGGATTCTTGCCCACAGCAGTAGATAAAATCGTCATCTGAGTTAAATTCACCCATTCCACTCCATCTTAGTTCAGTTCAGTTCAAGCACTCAGTTGTTTCCAACTCTTTGTGACCCCATGAACCACAGCACACCAGGCCTCCCTGTCCAACACCAGCTCCCTGAGTCCACCCAAACCCCTATCCAATGAATCAGTGATGCCATCCAACCATCTCATCCTCTGTCATCCCCTTCTCCTCCTGCCCTCAATCCTTCCCAGCATCAGGGCCTTTTCCAGTGAGTCAGCTCTTCACATCAGGTGGCCAAAGTATTGGAGTTTCAGCTTCAACATCAGTCCTTCCAATGAACATCCAGGACTGATCTCCTTTAGGATGGACTGGCTGTATCTCCTTGCAGTCCAAGGGACTCTCAGGAGTCTTCTCCAACACCGCAGTTCAAAAGCATCAACTCTGCGGTGCTCAGCTTTATTCACCATCCAACTCTCACATCCATACATGACCACTGGAAAAACCATAGCCTTGACTAGACAGACATTTGTTGGCAAAGTAATGTCTCTGCTTTTCAATATACTGTCTAGATTGGTGATAACTTTCCTTCCAAGGAGTAAAGGTCTTTTAATTTCATGGCTGCAGTCACCATCTGCAGTGATTTTGAAGCTGAGAAAAGCCACTGTTTCCACTGTTTCCGTGTCAATTTGCCATGAAGTGATGGGACCAGATGCCCCGATCTTAGCACTCTTGCCATCTCCTGTTTGACCACTTCCAATTTGTCTTCATTCGTAGACCTGACATTCCAGATTCCTATGCAATATTGCTCTTTACAGCATCGGACTTTACTTCTATCACCAGTCACATCCACAACTGGTTGTTGTTTTCACTTTGTCTCTGTCTCTTCATTCTTTCTGCAGTTATTTCTCCAATGATCTCCAGTAGCATACTGGGCACCTACCAACCTGGGAAGTTCATCTTTCAGTGTTCTATCTTTTTGCTTTTTCATACTGTTCATGGGGTTCTCAAGGCAAGAATATGGAAGTGGTTTGCAATTTGCTTCTCCAGTGGACCACATTGTGTCAGAACTCTCCACTATAAACTGTCTGTTTTAGGTGGCCCTACATGGCCTGGCTTATCATTTCCTTGAGTTAGACAAGGCTGTGGTCCATGTGATCAGTTTGATTTGTTTCCTGTGATTGTGATTTTCATCCTATCTGCCCTGGGATGAAGAAGTATAAGAGGCTTATGGAAGCTTCATGATGGGAGAGACTGACTGGGGAAACTGGGTCGTATTCTCATGGGTGGGACCATGCTCAGTAAATCTTTAATCCAGTATTCTGTTGATGGGTGGGGCTGTGTTCCCTCCCTGTTGTTTGACAAGAGACTATGGTGGAGCTAATGAAAATAATGGTGGCCTCCTTCTCAAGGTCCCATGCACCCACTGCTACACTCAGTGCCCCCAACCCTGCAGCAGGCCACCACCGGCTTATACCTCTGCTGAAAACTCCTGGACACTCACAGGCAAATCTAGCCCAGTCCCTTTTGTGGTCACTGCTCCTTTCTCCTGGATCCTGGTGTGCATAACGTTCTGTTTGTACCCTCCAAGAGTCTGTTTCCCCAGTCTGGTGTAAGTTCTGGCAGCTCTATGGTGGGGTTGATGACAACCTCCTCTAAGAGGGCTTATGCCATACCCAGGTCTGCCGCACCCAGAGTCTTTGCCTCTGCGGCAGGCCACTGCTGACCAGTGCCTCCACAGGGGACACTCAAACACAGTTCTGGCTCAGTCTCTGTGGGGTTTCTGGGTCCTAGTGCACACACGGTTTGTTTGAGACCTTCAAGTGTCTGTAGTGGGTATGGAGTTTGATTCTAAATGTGAATTTTCCCCTCCTACCATCCTGCTGGGGTTTCTCCTTTGCCCTTGGACATAGGGTACCCTTTTTTTGGTGGGATCTAACATTCTCCTATGCCAGCAAATTTGGAAAAGTCAGCAATGGCCACAGGACTGAAAAAGGTCAGTTTTCATTCCAGTCCCAAAGAAAAGCAATGCCAAAGCATTCTCAAACTACCACACAATTGCACTCATCTCACATGCTAGCAAAGTAATGCTCAAAATTCTCCAAGCCAGGCTTCAATAGTATGTGAACCATGAACTTCCAGATGTTCAAGCTAGATTTAGAAAAGGCAGAGGAATCAGAGATCAAATTGCCAACATCCGCTGGATCAAAAAAGCAAGACTGTTCGAGAAAAATATCTACTTCTGCTTTATTGACCATGCCAAACCCTTTGACTGATTGCAACAAACTGTGGAAATTCCTTAAAGAGATGGGCATATCTGACCTTCTGACCTGCCCCCTGAGAAATCTGTATGCAAGTTAGGAAGCAATAGTTGGAGCTGGACATGGAACAACAGACTGGTTGTAAATTGGGAAAGGAGTACATCAAGGCTGTATATTGTCACCCTGCTTATTTAACTTATATGCAGAGTACATCATGAGAAACACTGGGCTGGAAGAAGCACAAGCTGGAATCAAGATTGCCGGGAGAAATATCAATAACCTCAGATAAGCAGGTGACACCACCCTTATGGCAGAAAGCGAGGAACAACTAAAGAGCCTGTTGATGAAAGTGAAAGAGGAGAGTGAAAAAGTTGGCTCAAAACTCAATATTCAGAAAACTAAGATCATGGCATCTGGTCCCATCACTTCATGGCAAATAGATGGGGAAACAGTGGAAACAGTGAGAGACTTTATTTTGCAGGGTTCTAAAGTCACTGCAGATGGTAACTGCAGCTATGAAATTAAAAGACGCTTGCTCTTGGAAGAAAATTTATGACCAAATCAGACAGCATATTAAAAAGCAGAGACATTACTTTGCCAACAAAGGTCTGTCTAGTCAAACCTCTGGTTTTTCCACTAGTCATGTATAGATGTGAGTTGAAGTGTAAAGAAAGCTGAACGCAGAAGAATCAATGGTTTTGAACTGTGGTGTTGGAGAAGACTCTTGAGAGTTCCTTCAACTGCAAGGAGAAGCAACCAGTTAATGCTAAAGGAAATCAGTCCTGAATATTCATCGGAAGGACTGATACTGAAGCTGAAACTCCAATAACTTTGGGCACCTGATGGGAAGAACGGACTCATTTGAAATGACCCTGATGCTGGGAAAGATTGAGGGCAGAAGGAGAAGGGGATGATAGAGGATGAGATGGTTGGATGACATCACCGACACGATGGGCATGAGTTTGAGTAAACTCCAGGAACTGATGAAGGACAGGGAGGCCTGGTGTGCTGCAGTCCATGGGATCGCAAAGAGTCAGACATGACTGAGTGACTGAACTGAACTGAATTGAACTGAACATTCTTCATGTGGATGGTTGTTTAGCAGTGAGTTGTAATTTCAGAGTTCTCACAGGAGAAGATGAGCCCATGTCCTTCTACTCCGCCATCTTCATCCTCCACACTCATGAAGCTGTTGTTTGCAGGAGCCCTTGATCCTTTGTCTCACCCTCGGTGGACAGTGAGTCATATATATGTATACACACATGCTTATTTATAGTCTTAAATCAGTGGAACTCGGAAGAACAATAATAGAAGTAATCACTTGGAAGTAAAACATTTTCCTCTAAAAGAAAAAGAAACATAAGTTGTCCTTTTAATAAGTTGTCCTTTTTTCTATAGTTTATTGTTTTGATTTTTTCTTCTGTAATCTTTTCAAAGTTTAATATGGTGCTTTGTTCAAAACTAGCATAAATCTGTAATAGACATGTCATGGAATATACCCATAATGGTACAATTTCTGAGCTTCCCCGGTGGGTCAGACAGAAAAGAGTCTGCTTCCTATGCAGGAGACCAGGGTTCAATCCTTGGGTCGGAAAGATCTCCTGCAAATGGAAATGGCAACCCACTCCAGTATTCTCGTCTGATAAATCCTATGCACAGAGGGGCGCGGTGAGCCTTAGTCCATTGTGTCACAAAGAGTTGGACATGACTGAGCAATTAGCATGTCATCACATCGTCGGTACAGTTTCTACCACGAAAAAGCAAAACCAACGAAAAAAACACACAAAAAGCTAACTGATCAGCTGACATTGTCTTTCTTTGGCTTCTGTCTTTGTAACTATCAAGGCCTAATATTCTGTGCATCTAACCAATTATCCAAAGACTCTCAGACTGTCATCATAATGTTCACAACAGTGACTTTCTCTGTTTTCTTGATCAAAAGAAAAAAGCAGCCATAGAACCACAGTCTCAGATGAGTAAAAGAATGCAAGGAACTACCTAGTAATTTAAAGGGACAATTAACTCTTTTTCAAGATCACCAGTTCCTCTGATGGACTACTCATTTCCCCTTAATTGAATGTGCCTTATGTGTGAATGTAACTTCATTGGTGTGACTAAGTGCATTCTCTTCAGCTGAAACATTAATGGATTAGGTAGAGAAAAGGAACCTTAAAATCAGTCTCTAACGTGTGCCATGGTTTACAAGCTCTGTGCTGTCTCGTTAGCAGCGACAGTATGGCGACATTTACACTAATACTGGCCGCTGCACAAGCCACAGAAGGAGAGAAGGCTGGTTAACACTGACTTTCATCTAAGGCCATAAAGCCGAGGAACATGAGAGAGAAGCAGGTAAGACAGGCGCTGACCAAGTATGGTCGTCATGCCCTGTAAGTGCCAGACAGTGTGGAAGCTCCTTTGGTATGCTGAAATTCGTAGAATTAGACATCGTCAGGGCTCCCCTGTGGCTCAAACAGGAAAGGATCCATCTGTAACGCAGGAGACCTGGGTTCCATCCCTAGGGTTGGAAAGATCCCCTGACGGAGGGCACCGCAACCCACTCCAGTATTCTTGCCTTGAGTCTCCCCATGTGGGCTACAGTCCATGGGGTCGCAAAGGGTCGGACACGACTGAGCGACTGAGCTCACAGATGTTGTCGTGGCATTCTCTTTCCCCTACAAATCAAGTTATGGAGACACCAAATCTTATCCTGACTAAACATTGTCTGGAGGTGCCCACGATAAGGTAAGGGAACTAGAAAAGGCGAGGTTCGGAGGAAGAACGAGACCTGTACTCCACAGGAACAGATCACCTTCAGTGAGGTGAGAAGGTGCAGCGGTCAGACCAGTGAGCTGCTGCGCCAAGTCATGAAGAGAGTCGGTAAATATAGAAAACATACCTATATGCAAATACATTGTTTTGAGGGTCTGTTTTTCCTCAAGATTATTTTGATTAGTTAGCTTCTAACAACTGGGGCCAGGAATTCCTGAGACCAGCAGGAGACTGGGACTGTCTGGGAGCTGAACATAATCAGTCTTCATGTCCATTCCTTTCTTTGGGAGAGAAAGTTCTTTGTTCTGTATAGAATGGTGGGAAAGACCCGGAGGGGAGTTTTCACCCCAGGCCATTTTGAGCCGTGTAGCTTTCCTTCACCCACAACCCAGCAGGAGAAAGGGAAAGTCAGTTGTGGTGACCTCTGTTTCCACTTTGGGGAAGAACAAGGCTGTGAGGTGTACTTGTCAAGAAAAAGCAGGGCTGAAGACAGCTGAAGAAGCCTGTCCACGAGCTTCTGGCTGCAGAGGCTACAGCCTCAGAAGATACTGGGGGTGGAGCTGGAGCTGGGAGCTGGAGCAGAAGGCCAGCCATACCCCACCATGCCTGCTTTAGAAAGGGGTCTAGAGTGGAGGTTCCTCAAGTGGAAAGGCCTCAGAAGAACCCACAGTGCTGCCCCCACAAAACAGACATGTGGACGCCTTCCACGACTATGGATTCTGAAGAGCACAGGTTGAGAAAAAGAGCCTTTGTCTCTTTACTTGAAATCCATCCTCTCTTTCTACTCTAGAGAAGCCCCAAGTCCTGGGGGTAGGGGCTGGAGGGGGCAGACCCAGTAGAATAAAAAAACCGGTGACAGGCAGTTCCATTGCCTTGTTGCCTCTTACCCATTTTTGGCCTCAGGCCCACTCTAGGAGGAGGGAAGAAACTTGAAACTGAATGTTAGGTTCATGCCTTGATTTAGATCTTACTTGTCTGTATGTGTATCTGTTGCCTTTGTTGTTGCTGTTACTGTTTTTAATATCTGAAAAGAAAGCTTTTAAAATATTTTAAGGTGCCTTCAGGACTTGAGGATTGACCCAGGTTGCTATCTAGGATAGAAAATAGATCTGATAGAGTATGTTTGAAAGTAGAGGATGGGAAAAAAATAATAAAGGTGTTTCCTCTTGTTTTCTTCCTATTCCAGTAGTTCAGCTTGTTCAGTAGACCGGGTCTAGGCACTGAACTTCTCTTGCACCAGTCAGCTCTGATTTCAACAGGAATCTCTTTTTTAGTGGTCCCTTGAATTCTGTTCAGGTCCTGATTCATTTGGGTCTGTGTGCCTACAAAAGAACAAGGCTCCCCTCAGCAGAAATGTCATTTACCTCCCAAGGAGGGCAAGCCTCAGAGAATCTTGATAGTTCATTCTTCTCCCTTCTAGATGGTAAGATGTTGTCAGTGGATGCTACATTCTGGGTTGGTGTTTATTGTATCTGGCACTGGATTAGAATGAAAGTAAAAGAAAATGAAGACCAAAATCTGAAAGCGTGACAGAACACCATTGTGACTGTCTTATACTCCCTCCTTGTAAATGATGGATTGCTTTTTTGTGGCAATTTAATCGGGTCTTCAAATAATGCCTCCAATTCCTCAGAGATGCAGTGTAGGCCGTGTGCACAGATGGTGGAGAGGCTAGCTATAAATATAAACTCAGCAGTGAAGCTGACCATAACAGAAGAACAGAGCCCTCTCTCTTGGAGTTCCAACAATAAACGGTCACCATATATTCTGAAGCACATCGTGGGCCTGCATTGACCAGCTGTTCAGCTTTGGTCTCTCCACATGCTTGCAGCTCAGAGATTCTCTGGGCAACCATAACAATCTGCTTCTCACTGAAGCGCACACAATGGCCTGTTCAAGAGGGCGCCCATGGTTGGTGGATATTTACATAAGCCTAATGAAGTTTCAACCTAGTCTTTTATACAGAGGTTAGCTATTCCCTCTTTCACAATTAGTGACTTAGGAAACTTCACCTACTAAATTAAATGGAGTGAATGATTTGTTTTTCTCTCCAGGAAATAAGTTTTGGAAAACTATTGAAATGTGTACACTGTAACATGTGAGATATATGCGTGATTTCCTCTAGATAAAGATCAAGAAAATCAATGGCATTTTTTAAAAGTCATTATGCTAGAGGAATGAATTTATTCTCCAATTGGACATAAAAAACTTTCCTCCTGATTGGAAATTTCTTATTCTAGTCACATTTAGTGATATAAAATAATAATAT
>ML661903.1:8661431-8745197 GCA_007570785.1 Antilocapra americana | reverse complement strand
ATTGTTTCCTTAATTTCTCTTTCTGATTTCTCACTGTTAGTGTATAGGAATGCCAGGGATTTCTGTGTGTTGATTTTATATCCTGAAACTTTGCTATATTCACTGATTAGCTCTAGTAATTTTCTCGTAGAGTCTTTAGGATTTTCAATATAGAGGATCATGTCATCTGCAAACAGAGAGAGTTTTACTTCTTCTTTTCTTATCTGGATTCCTTTGATTTCTTTATCTGCTCTGATTGCTGTGGCCAAGACTTCCAAAACTATGTTGAATAGTAGTGGTGAGAGTGGGCACCCTTGTCTTGTCCCTGATTTCAGGGGGAATGCTTCCAGCTTTTCACCATTGAGGATAATGTTTGCTGTGTGTTTGTCATATATAGCTTTTATTATGTTGAGGTATGTTCCTTCTATTCCTACTTTTTGGAGGGTTTTTATCATAAATGGATGTTGAATTTTGTCAAAGGCTTTCTCTGCATCTATTGAGATAATCATGTGATTTTTATTTTTCAATTTGTTAATGTGGTGTATTACATTGATCGATTTACGAATATTGAAGAATCCTTGCATCCCTGGGATAAAGCCTGCTTGATCATGATGTATGATCTTTTTGATGTGTTGTTGGATTCTATTTGCTAGAATTTTGTTGAGGATTTTTGCGTCTAAGTTCATCAGTGATATTGGCCTGTAGTTTTCTTTTTTTGTGGCATCTTTGCCAGGTTTTGGAATTAGGGTGATGGAGGCCTCATAGAATGAGTTTGGAAGTTTACCTTCGTCTGCAATTTTCTGGAAGAGTTTGAGTAGAATAGGTGTTAGCTCTTCTCTAAATTTTTGGTAGAATTCAGCTGTGAAGCCATCTGGTCCTGGGCTTTTGTTTTTTGGAAGATTTCTGATTACGGTTTCAATTTCCATGCTTGTGATGGGTCTATTAATATTATCTATCTCTTCCTGGTTTAGTCTTGGAAAGTTGTACTTTTCTAGGAATTTGTCCATTTCATCCAAATTGTCCAGTTTATTTGCATATAGTTGCAGATAATAGTCTCTTATGATCCTTTGTATTTCTGTGTTTTCTGTTGTGATCTCTCCTTTTTCATTTCTAATTCTGTTGATTTGGTTCTTCTCCCTTTGTTTCTTGATGAGTCTGGCTAATGGTTTGTCAATTTTATTTATCTTCTCAAAGAACCAGCTTTTGGCTTGGTTGATTTTTGCTATGGTCACTTTTGTTTCCTTTGCATTTATTTCTGCCCTGATCTTTAAGATTTCTTTCCTTCTACTAGACCTGGGCTTCTGCATCTCTTCCCTTTCTAGTTGCTTTAGGTGTAAAGTAAGGTCATTTATTTGATTTTTTTCTTGTTTCCTGAGGTGAGCTTGTATTGCTATGAACTTTCCCCTTAGCATTGCTTTCACAGTGTCCCATAGGTTTTGGGCTGTTGTGTTTTCATTTTCATTCGTTTCCATGCATAACTGAATTTCATTTTTAATTTCTTCTGTGATTTGTTGGTTATTCAG
Organism: Antilocapra americana; assembly: GCA_007570785.1. Classification (NCBI taxonomy): domain Eukaryota; kingdom Metazoa; phylum Chordata; class Mammalia; order Artiodactyla; family Antilocapridae; genus Antilocapra; species Antilocapra americana. The sequence continues at coordinate 8,743,695 of ML661903.1, read as the reverse complement.
CAGTGTGTTGTTGAGCCTCCATATGTTGGAGGTTTTGAAAGGTTTTCTCCTGTAGTTGATATCTAATCTCACTGCATTGTGGTCAGAAAAGATGCTTGGGATGATTTCAATCTTTTTGAATTTATCAAGGTTAGATTTATGGCCCAGGATGTGATCTATCCTGGAGAAGGTCCCGTGTGCACTTGAGAAAAAGGTGAAATTCCTTGTTTTGGGGTGGAATGACCTATAGATATCAATTAGGTCTAGTTGGTCTATTGTATCATTTAAAGTTTGAATTTCCTTGTTACTTTTCTGTCTAGTTGATCTGTCCATTGGTGTGAGTGGTGTATTAAAGTCTCCCACTATTATTGTGTTGTTGTTGATTTCCCCTTTCATACTTGTTAGCATTTGCCTTACATATTGTGGAGCTCCTATGTTAGGTGCATAAATATTTATAATTGTTATTTCTTCTTCCTCGATTGATCCTTTGATCATTATGTAATGTCCATCTTTATCTCTTTTCACTGCCTTTATTTTAAAGTCTACTTTATCTGATATGAGTATTGCCACTCCTGCTTTCTTTTGGTCTTTATTTACATGGAATATTTTTTTCCAGCCTTTAACTTTCAGTCTATATGTGTCCCTAGGTGTGAGGTGGGTCTCTTGTAGACAACATATATAGGGGTCTTGTTTTTGTATCCAATCGGCCAGTCTTTGTCTTTTGGTTGGGGCATTCAGCCCGTTTACATTTAAGGTAATTATTGATAAGTATGATCCCTCTGCCATTTATTTTATTGTTTTGGGTTCCAGATTATCTATCCCATCCGTGTTTCCTATCTAGGAAAGATCCTTTAGCATTCGTTGGAGGGCTGGTTTGGTGTTGCTGAATTCTCTCAGTTTCTGCTTGTCTGAGAAAATTTTGAATTCTCCTTCAAATTTGAATGAGATCCTTGCTGGGTAGAGTAGTCGGGGTTGTAGATTGTTTTCTTCCATGACTTTAAGTATGTTTTGCCATTCCCTTCTGGCCTGAAGCGTTTCTGTTGAGAGATCAGCTGTTATCCTTATGGGATTCCCCTTGTGAGTTATTTTTTGCTTCTCCCTTGCTGCTTTTAATATTTGGTCTTTGTATTTGATATTTGCTAATTTGATTAATATGTGTCTTGGGGTGTCCCGCTTGGGGTTCATTCTATTTGGGACTCTCTGTGTTTCTTGGACCTGAGTGGCTATTTGCTTCCCCAATTTAGGGAAGTTTTCTACAATTATCTCTTCAAGAATTTTCTGATGGTCTTTCTTTTTGTCTTCTTCTTCTGGGACTCCTATGATTCGAATATTGGTGCATTTAATATTGTCCCAGAGGTCTCTAAGATTGTCCTCATTTCTTTTAATTCTTTTTTCATTTTTCCTTTCTGTTTCATTTATTTCTGCCATTCTCTCTTCTACCTAACTTATTCTGTCTTCTGTCTCTGTTATTCTACTGTTGGTTCCCTTCAGGGTGTTTTTGATCTCATTTATTGCATTATTTATTGTATTTTGACTCTTTTTCATTTCTTCTAAGTCCTTGTTAAAGCTTACCTGCATCTTCTCAATCCTTGCCTGCAGGCTATTGAGCTGCAACTCCAACTTATTTTCCAGGTTTTGGATCATTTTCACTATCATTATTCGGAATTCTTTGTCAGCTAGACTTCCTATCTCTTCGTCTTTTGTTTGGTCTAGGGGATATATATCCTGTTCCTTTACTTGCTGGGTATTTCTCTGCCTTTTCATCTTGTTTATCTTGCTGTGTTGTCCCTTTATTGTGGGGATTCCTCTCTGTGGGAGGGGTTGGATGTGTGGTTTGTCAAAGTTTCCTGGATAGGAAGGCTTGTGTGGTTTTCTGGTGGGTGAGTCTTGGTTTCCTCACTGTTACTAGCAAGAGATAAGAATGGGGAGAAAGCAGTCAAGCCAATGATCTCACTCCCAGGTAGCAGTGGGTACTGGAGCTTGGATCTTATAGTTGATACCAAGTACTAATGAGCAAAGATTAAAAATCTAGAGTAAAGACTGGGTTCTCAAAAATACTTTAAAAAAAAAAAAAAAACGGAAAATAAAAATAAAGGAAAAAAAGAAAAAAAATAGCAAGGTCATAGGGGGATTAAAAAATCTAAAAAAAAAAAAAGAAAAAAAGAAGAAGGGAAAAAAAGAAAAAAAAATATATATATATATAAAAGTTTTAAAAATTTAAAAGATGTTCCTACTACAGTTATACTGAAGGCTTTCTCTGGTGCTGGTGCATTCGGTGAAGGGAAGGGTCTGTAGATTTTCAGATGATTCCCTGGTCCGGCTTCTCCTTCTCACAGTCTGTAGACTCCTTTCTATGCAGTCAGCGCCACCTGCAGGGCTTTAATTTGCTACTCCTGTCAGTTTCAAAGCTGTTCGCTCCGCTCGCCTCAGCGTCCTCTGTTTGCTGGTCTTTTAAGTGTCTATTCAGCGCTTTGGAGTTTGCCCTGCTCCTGGTGAGAGGGCTTCCCCCGCCCCCTCTGCTCAGGCTCTCTGTCGTCTGCCCAGCACAGTTGGGGAGTGGGGCTTCTCCTCTCCCTCAGCCCGGCTGCTCGGTTTTCTCGGCGTGCAGCTGAGCATTCCTTCTAAGGTGTGTACAGCACCGATCCGTCCAGAATCCCCAGAAGTCTTGGTTAGCCTCCCCGGGGCTGGGTTATGCCCACTGCTCTCAGGCGGGGGCTGGGCCGGTCCGCAGCCCGCAGCTGCCCAGCCTCTCTGTTGACTCCTCACCGCCCTTTGTTTTGTGCACGGGCCTGGGGGGGGGGGTGTGCTTTTCCTGGGAGGTTAGGTCCCTCAGGCTGCTCCGTTCCCTGAGCCCGCGGCCCGCCCCTCCCTGAGCAGGAGCAGTCCACTTCGGCTAGTGGGAGGTGGGGCGCCCTGCCGCTGGGCTGTGCCTTGTAGCCAGAGACGAACCTTACAGGGCTTAGCTATTAATCTGCTTTTGCTCTCAGCTATATTGCTCTCCAAGATCCACCGCAGATCTGCCAGAGAGAATGCTCCCTGGTATTCGGAAACCTTTCTCCTCTTTTTTTTTTTTTTTCCCTCTTTATTCCAGACTCCCCTTCTGGGAGGGAACCCGTCCCCAGCTTTTTGTCTCTCCCTCTACTTTTTTTTTTTTCTTTTCTTTCTTTTGTCCTACCTCCTCACGTCGGCAATGGGTCACCCCTCCAGATGCCCGATGTCCTCTGCCAGCATTCAGTTCCTGTTTTTTGGAGTTTGCTCGGCCTTTAAAAGTTCTTTTGGTATATTTATTGGGGAGAGAGTGTTCTCCCTGTCCTATTCCTCCGCCATCTTAGTTCCCCCTCCGATATTGACTATTTTCTAATACTGTTTTCTTGTGTGTGTTTTTTCTCCAAGATCTGCAACACAGTAGTTTCCCACTGTAGGTGGGGAAATATATTGGTTAAGCATTTAGAAAAACAACATGAGCTATTTTCAATTCCTTGCCCTCCCCTGGAAAAGCTTGCTGATTACAAATGATGTCATATTTTAAACATTGTATTAGGGGGTTAGATCACATGTTAGCAAAAGTATTAGGTCTGATTATGAACTTCGAGACATAAAATCAGAAATCCTTTTGATGCCAAAAACTTGGCCTCTTTGCCTTAGTGCTGAATCAAATCTTGGAGACAGAGTTTTCAATGAAGAGGAAAAGAAGAGCTTTATTACTTTGCTGGGCAAAGGGGGAAAACAGCAGGCTTGTTCCCCTCAAAAACTATGCTGCTAGGTGGGAAGATATGCTAAGGAGTCTTATAGCAATAATTCAAGGCTAGTGTTGCTGATAAGATTAGGGTATGTGCAGTGCCTGCATTGTGATCTGTTTTCTGCGATCTGTGATCAAAAGTGATCTTTTGATGAGCTTCTCTGGTTCCTTTAGACAGGCCTCAGATGGTCTTCTCTGTAGGAGGAATGCTTTCAGTTGAGTTCAGTTGCTCATCAGTTTCCAACTCTGTCACTCCATGGACTGCAGCACACCAGGCCTCCCTTTCCATCACCAACTCCCGGAGTTTACTGGAATTCATGTCCATTGAGTCGGCGATGCCATCCAACTATCTCATCCTCTGTTGTCCCCTTCTCCCCCTGCCTTCAATCTTTCCCAACATCAGGGTCTATTCCATTGAGTCAGTTCTTCGCATCAGGTGGCCAAAGTAATGCTTACATCTTCCATTTGTTGGGTTTTTCTTCAATGCGGAGCTTAAAGGCATTGTTACATAAATTCATGAGGCAGAAGCATGATCCTGCCCCAAGGCTGTACTGTTGTTTCTTGGCTGTTCCTCCCTTGTCCCTGCTTTCCCTCCCTTCCCTGACTAGCACCTGTTCAAATCTGTCCTTTGGAACTCAGGGAGTATCACACAGGCTGGAGTCTGTTCCCTACAAGGAATGGGGGACCTAAAAAGGCCTCCATGCCGAGGAGTCCCACAGAGTCCTGCTGGGTTTTAGTTTGGGTCTGTTTTTGTGACTTTTTGCTATCAACATGAGAAGACAAACTTGTTGTTGTTCAGTCATGTCCAGCTCTTTGTGACCCCATAGACTGCAGCATGCCAGGCTTCCCGACCCTTCACTATTTCCCAGAGTTTGGTCAGACTCATGCCCATTGAGTTGATGATGCTATCCATCTCTCTCATCCTCTCTCGCCCCCTTTTCTTGCCCTCAATCTTTCCCAGCATCAGGGTCTTTCCCAGTGTGTTGAAATTTCCCATCAGGTGGCCAAAGTATTGGAGCTTCAGTGTCAGCATCAGTCCTTCCAATGAATATTCAGGGTTGATTTCCTTGCTGTCCAAGGACTCTCAAGAGTCTTTTCCAGCACTGCAATTCAAAAGCATCAATTCTCCAACACTCAGCTTTCTCTATGGTCCAACTCTCACATCTATACATGACTACTGCAAAAAAAACCTGTAGCTTTAACTCTGTGGACCTTTGTTGGCAAAGTGATGTCTCTGCTTTTTAATATGCTGCCTATGTTTGCCATAGCTTTTTTTCCCAAGGAGTAAGTGTCTTTCAATTTTGTGGCTGCCGTTACTGTGTGTAGTGATTTTGGATCCCAAGAAAATAAAATCTTTCACCACTTCCATGTTTTCCCCATATAGTTGCCATGAAGTGATGAATACTTTGAAATCCCAAATATCCAGAGGAATGCATGGGCGCATACTCATATAGTTGCATATTAACTACAGCTTGTTAAAGTGTTTCTTACTATGTATAGACTCCTATACAATAACTTCAGTGGGATTGTGTGAAGCAATGAAAACTTATACAATTAGTCATAACACTTTTAAGGTTTTCTAGAATTTAATTTGTCAGTGTAATAGCACATAAGCAGCTGTGTCAGAGAGATTATAACTAACTCTCAACTGATGTACTTTTTAGTCTGATATTAGTCACTGGTGGTCAATTAAGTTGAATTTTTATCTCTTGATATGTGAAGAGTAACTATGAATTAAATGCTCAGTAGTTGTCTGTGTGGGATCAAATTATTCCTGGAGTTGTGTAAATAATTTAGAAGATCCAATTCCATGTACTAGACTAATATTATTGGTGGACCAAACTGGAAAATGAGTCATTAAACAGCTTCTCTCACAAAATCTGTGATGCTCATTAAAACTACAAACATTCTCTTTAGAGTTCCATCATTGAGTATAAATGAATAAAAGTGCAACTTAATATTTTTGAAACTTATTTCCAGCAATGATTATAGCTCATAAGCTTTCCACAGACATTTTCCCTTATAAACTTTGGTAATTAACTGTACCTATTAGGATATAGAAGCAATTTTTTCAAGGAGGTTATTAATGTCAATGGATATGGCTATGAATTCAGCCTGCTAAAGAAGTATTGCGCTTGGTAAGGTAAAGATAAAAGAGGGAGATAGTCTCTGCTGTTTTATTTTCTTCTTCAAAGTCACCTTTCCCTTAGAGAAATGTTGACACTCAAACTAGAACTTTCCCTGAGGGGTTCAATGATAGTCCAGGTTTGGCATCAGTCAGTCATTTGATCTTTTACTGTGTAATATTCACCTAGTCTCTGAGATGTGGACACATTTCATCTCTACATCCTTCTCTAGTTTATCTATAGTGATTTAAAATATATTAAAATATAGAATATAGGGATCAGAATCTTAGACAATATTGCCTAACCTTTCCAAGTCTCCATTCTTTCAGCTTTAAAATATGGTAGATAATGGTCTCAGAGATTTAGTGCAATAAATGTATATCAGAGGGATTTGCAGGCTGCAAATTGCTACACAAATATTAGCTATTATGCAGTGTTCCATTGGTTTATTTAGTCTCAAGACAAATAAGAGACGTTTCTTGGGATAGATACAATAGCTGTCTTCTACCGTATTTTCTATCCTCCAAGAAAATAATTAACAGCCAAAGGTTTCAGGGACAGTAACCATTTGAAATTTAGGTTTTTATCTCAGTAAACAAGGTGAAGGGAAAAGGTCTATTTCATAATGCCTGCCAGTGGAGAGGTTTGACTTGCTCATCCCAGATTCACGTTGGCAGAGGTTTCTCAGCAAATAGAGGCTTGTCATTCACCTTGTCCCTCATTCAGCATATGCTTCAAGTAGGAAGCTAGCTCAGTGATAATCAAGAGGATATGACTCTATGGCAGACTTTAAAATTAGAAATGAATTCTGCAGTAATATGAAGTATCCTGAGACCAGTGATAACTATAAATCCATACAATATGAAAGACTTGATAGATTCATAAATATTGATCACATCAGACTTTGGTGGTAAACACACTGAAAATTGTTATTCCATAGCTTTTTTAAGGCCTAGTGGGGAAATAGAAAAGAATTCTGATTTTTACACTAGACCCAAAGAATCTTGTTGGTGTAATATTTCTGCCTTTTATTTATAAATCATTTGATAATAGGTGTGCCTGGACACAGAGGCACTACACACATGCACACATATCTAGATTCCTTCTGATATAGTATTATTGGAGAATTTTTAAAAATCCATGTAATCATTAGGAGGTATATATAATTTGGTAGATAAAATTATATAGCTGTAATTGTTAACTGATTATCAAACTGATGATGACCAACACTGATAGAACTACTCTGAAATTATAGAGTTTGGAGGAATAAATTACAATCTAGTCAACTGCAAAGGCCTCAGATGATTCTACAGGAAGCTTTGAAGCTGGGTTAGCTACTCAGGCTTGTTGCCCTCCAGAGATGGGGATGACCTTGAGTGCAGTGCCTCCCTTTACCTGAAGGCAGTTACTGGAGATGGATGCAGTCAGGAGCAGTCAGCCACCAGCATTGTCTCCAGCTGGAGGGATGAGGGCCACCGTCCACGAGAGAAAGATGGCAGATGGTACTCCTCTATGTTTGCCAGTCTCCCCTTTGTGCCACTCAAAGCTGTCTGCTTCATGTGATAAATTGTGTAAATAACTATTCCCAAGTACATGTTGATCTCATTCCCTGGAGGGAAAAGAAAGGTTAGGGGGATGAACTACAGCCTTCATCAGTACAACCACAGCTGTTCTCAAGGCTGCAGGTGGTGGTCACCATTTTCTTCCTTCTATGTGTTATTTTTCTCACCTTCCTTTAGTATCTCTATGTATCTATATGACTTAGCAGGTGGAATGACTCGAACTCCTATCCCTCTACACATCATAGAACTTGCGCTAGTCTATTTACCTTCAAAATTGGAGAAGACAGTAGTAATAGACACCCCAGTAGATAACCTATGTGCTAACTATATTCATCCCTGTTTCCCACCCCCAACCCCTGATGATCTCATTAATTATTCTTGCTTTGCTTACTGGTATTTCGGCACAAGAATCCTGAAATGACCAGGAAACAGTGATAGCTCAAAGGTTAATGATGAAAGCATTTCTCCTCCAAGTACTAGGACTTCTAAGTCCACAGAGCCTAGGGTTTCAGGGATGAGAAATACTGATTCCCAAATGGGTCACTAGAAGTGATGATAAAGAAGACCACAGCTGCTTCAGTCACTTGTACCCATTTACTCTACCTTTGAGGACTCAGTACCATATACTGCTCATACATTTTGAGTATGTACTGTACTCTGAAGGAAGACTCTCCCATTTTTTTAGGGTACTGTCTTCAAAGTTTCCTCATTGCTCCTCCAAAAGACTATACTTAAGCCATATCAGGTTATCAGCTGCTCAGAGAATGGTATATGATGGGGTCGGTATCCCATGGTCGTGTATTCACACCAACACCTCTTTTGTTCTCAACTGTGTTATTTGATCTTCTATAATATTATGCCTGATCCCATATTTGTGGCTTGAATATTTTGGGGGCTCAGATAGTACTGCGGCTGAAGCTTTGAGAATAAGAAGGGTGGAATACATGTATATTTCAATCAAGGTGAATTCCTGCCATTTCTGGAGTGGATGGAGGCCAGTGTAACAACATGCTACCAAGAGGTTAGTTGGTCTCCTCCAGGAAGGGTGTTTTACTGGGCACTTTGCATCTGTCTCTTTACTAGTAGATTGGATATATGGCAACACAGTAGCTTCCAGTGAGGAGCAACAGCTTTGTTGGGTTGTAGCTCGTGTTGTTGGGCAATGCATAGGTGCCATCCTTGCCACCGTAACTTCTTCTTTTATGCACGTGTTGTGTCACTGCTGGAGCCTTGCTGATAGCAACTAACCAGATTGTTCCACCTAATTGACTGTGTCTCTTTCATGGAGAATACAGTCTGCTGTATAGGTATTTTCATTTAGTACCAATCATGCCTGGGATAAACCTCATTGACTAAAATACCACCATTGCACAAAGCTTGGTGTTTAGATGTGATACAAAGATCTTTATAATATTTGATATTCACTCCCAGAGGCCTATCCACATCCCACTTCTCCAAACCTCTGTGTCCCTGACCTTCTGATCACTACCTCCAGATGCCTGGTCAATCAGCCCAGCCATGTGACTTTGATCAAAGTCCCTAGACAGTAAGTTCCCTATATACGAAGAAGTTCCTTTCAGAAAGCATGTTCGTTAAATCCGGTTTGTTCCTAAGTCCAACAAAGTTAAGCCTAGGTACCAAACTAAAGCCATTGACGATACGGTTGTGTACTGTAATAGCTTTATAATACTTGTCACATGCCTTGCTTCACTCTCTCGATTATTTTCACTTTTGTTTTCACCATTATCCTATGGTGCTTGTTAGCAGTAACAGCCATATCACTGCTGTTTTTATGCTTGCTTCCCGTCATCCTGGGCTTCATGTAAAGATACTCTACCACTGTCATCTGTGCAGTACTGTATAATAAAATGCACAAAAGCACAACCCCTTGTAGAGGATGCACGCACATGACAGGGTACACCAGACACGTGAACTAACTTATGTGAATGGACATGAGGATGCATGTTTTCATCTTTTAAAGTTTGCAACTTGAACATTCATATGTTCATCCAAGGAGAAGTTCCTTGGACAACAGTGATTAAAAATATGGCATTCAGGGACACCCTGCTCTTATGCCCTCTGGTCGTGCTTATACCTAATGCCAAATATAACACTTTCATCCAGTAATGGTGCTGCCTAAACTTTTAAGTGACTGCATCTCAGGGGACTCAGTCTATGATGAGCAATTCTTGCCACTGGTCAGTTGGTTATCACAAGGTTGGGCATTCTTACTCCAGTAGGGTCCAATATTTTGTCAGAATCCATTTTATAAAAGGTATGAAATTCTCTGCTGCAGATGGCATGACTTGACAGCAGAACCCTAAGGGTTTATCTATCGGGGTTGGCTATCAGCCCTCCATAGAAATTTTTTTACTCCCACCAATCCCTCTAATACAGCAGAGTCCACTCGGTTGTATAGCCTAAGTTGTAAGAGCCACTTGCATCAGGGCTGGGCCTGTTAAGATGTCAGTTTTTACTCTGGACACCCTACTCAAAGATAATAGCTTTTCACATTACTGAATAAATAGGTCAGAACAGATTGTGCTGCCTGCAGAACCAAATAATCTAAGAGGTATCGTGATTCTTAGTGTTCGGAGGTATCAGATGTTATAATGTGTCCTTATCTACAGGGCATGTCTTGCCAGGTCCCAGATCAAAATGCTTCTAAAATCTTTACTGATGTTTTGGGCTACTTTATCTCCATAGGGTTTGTCTGTCACCACTGGAGGGTATGTGTTTTCACCAAAACTCCCCATATATTTGCCATTTATTGCTCAACTTGTCTGATGAACATGATGTCATCATAATAATGGACAAGTGGATTATGCTGCAAAATATCTGGGTAGTCCAGGTCCCTATGGACTATATTAAGACAGAAAATGGGAGTGTTAACAGAGCCCTGGGACATGAATGAAATCTGTAATGATTTTTCATTCCTAGTGAATGAGAAAAATTTTTGATGATCCTTTCCTATAGGGATAGAAGGGAATACGTTACTATGGCTAAAAGTGAATGGTGGTCGTTTTGATCTGTTTGTGTAAAGATGCAGCATCTGGTTTAGTAAATGCAGTAGGACCATCACTTAGTTTAAGTGTGTGTGTGGTTGTCCCCTGTCATCCTCTACAAAAATTCGTTCTGACTTTTGTAAGGAGCCAGACTGGAGAATTAACTTAGGATATGATAGGAATTGCTGTTCTTGAGATAATTAAACTTTTATTGGTGTATAGGTGCTTTAAAATATTGTGTTAGTTTCTTCTAAGCAGCAAAGTGAATCAGCCATGCATATATGTATATGAAAGGCTGTGTGTGTGTGTGTGCGCGCGCTCCCTCTTTTTTGGATTTCTTTCTCATTTAGGTCAACACAGAGCGTTGAGTAGAGTTCCCTGTGCTCTACAGCAGGTTTTCATTGGTTATCTGCTTTATACATAGTTATATATATATATATATATATATATATATATATATATATATATATATATATATTTGTCTCACTCTCCGTACATTTGTTCTCTGCATCTTTGTTTCTATTTCTGCTTTTCACATAAGTTCATTTGTACCAGTTTTTTAGATTCAACATATATGTGTAAATATTAGTGGGTACCATTCTAAGTTTGGCTTTCCAATCACATAATCATGTATTAATTGATTCTTCTCAAGAGTCTTGTGGAAGAGATAACCTACTCCCCTTATTGTGTGAGTAAGGTCACTGTGGCCCAGAGAAGGTAATTAACTTCTCACGGCCATGCACACTTCGAGCCAGCTGTCTGACTTTTGAACTGCTTTCTCATGAACTCTGCCTTGATTGACTGCTCACCCACATTCTGTCCACCACATGGAGTTTGGTCAGCTAAACAGTGATGTTTTAGATTTATTTAAATCTATTTAGACTAGTTTGGGAATTACTGATAGAAAAGGAAAGCTTGGAATTAATGAAAATTTCTGACATCCTGCCACCTAAATGATTTCTGTCTGGATCCCCACTGTGTTAGAGGTCATTACTAAGTGTGGGCCAGTTATGTATCTTAACAGTCTTAAAGGGAAGCATCATATAATCTCTGCCACCCAGGGATCTATACTATAACCAAAAATAAACTCGATGCCACTAATCTTTATCATTGAATACAATTAAGACTGAGTAGTTTATCAGGGTATTTTAATTGTTCAACATTTATTAAACACCCTGAGAATGTATGAAGACTCACATGAAAAGGAAATGATGGTAGATACCATTCAAAAACTTCAATTCTTTATATTTACACTCCTTAAACTCTTAAACAGCTAGTGCTTGGTGTATTTTCATTGTTGTCATTCTAACCCTATTTTTAGTACCACTTGTCACAGAGAATGACAGGGCTTCTGTTGTTTTGAAAAGTTCTTTCATTTGTTGTTTTATTTTGTTCCCAGCTTTAAGCGAGTTGCTCTAGGGTGAAAAAAAAAAAATCAGTTAAAAACACTTTTCTTTTCACATAAAGATTGTACTCATGAATCTTGAACCTATCATGTAGTTCCATAAAAAACAATAGTTAATAAGGCTAACTGAGTAACGTGTGCTATGCATAGCTGTCTTTGTTATTTTGTGTTAACAAATATCCACTAAGGATCTCTCAATGACCTTAACTTCCCCTGACAACATTAACTAAATACATTAATTTATTTAGTTGATATATGAGTTTGATATATTGTGGAACAGGAGAAAATTCAGTTGAAATAAAAAATAACCCACCCTCAAAATTACACATGCATCGTTATCAAGCAAGAAAAATACTATAGAGAAGCTAGTTTTTAATATTTTCTGATATTTTTCAGTGCCAGTTTATATTTAAATAAAGATCTACCAGATAATGAGACAAAAATATTCTTTCATTCTGAAAGGTGTTGTCTGAATATATGTATATGAAAATGTACAAAAGCAGAATAGACTGTTTTGAATAAAGAATGATTCTTTCTCTGAATGACTTTCTCCTAATAATGTAACACTTATTTGGAAGAAGAAAGAAAGAAAAATACAAGTGGCTTATTTTATATCCTTCTCTTGCCTTGTCTCCTTGATCTCATAAATAGAAAGAGGCATGAGATAACAGAATTGGTGGCCCAGACCTAAGCCCTTGGATTTCATGAATTTCATGTCCAATTTCTAACATGCAGACTACCTGCTTTCTTTTTATATGTGAGCCTTACTTCTCATTATTTAATATGAGCCTTTGAGTCCAATTCTGATCAGATATTTCAGGTCTTTAAAACACTTGCCTAGAAAGGATAATGTGGCCCATGGAGAAATTCAGCTGAATGAAGTGGTAAATACATTTTGCTTTTTATATTGGCAAAAATAACAGCAATAAAACCACAAACTAATAGACAGTTTCTTGCACATAAATTGTTATCCTAGAATAAGTTATTCCTATATTCTGAATGCAGATGCTAAATAGTTCTCAAGCTTCTGGTCTATTAGGGAACTTGGAAGCAGAACAAATCATTGCCATGAGTCCCAGAAGTACGTCCACGCAAGATGCAGGGGTAGCACAATGAGAGGTATAAGCAACTCTTCTGTGAAACCAGAGGAACTCATCTCTGAGGATGTGACATCAAAGCTAAGATGAATGTTGAGGTCAGAATATGATTTTTCCCAAGCTGTCCAGAAGGGCAGAGAAATGGCTGGTAGAAGACCCATTATACCCAAAGCCGAGAGAAATAACACAGAAGCAGAAGTACATATTCAGAGAACTATGTGTGATTCAGTAAGATAGGAGCGATGTGCAGGGGCTGGATCACAGTCTGTCTTTAAGAATAGGCAAAGAAAATTGGACTTTTTGTCTCAGCTCTTTGTGGGATATTGGGGACTAGAATGTAAAAACTAGCATGCTCCTGTTGGTGTTTTTGAAAGATAACTCTGAAAGCAGTGTGGGTGATAGCAGGGTTAACAGTGCCAGGAGATGATGGTAGAAATAGAAAAATTGATTGGAAAGGTTTATGAGCCATTGGCTAGGTAAGAGAGAATAAGGCTATCTACCACAACAGTTTGAAAATTATGAGAAATTTATTAGGAGTTCTTCAAAACATGGAGAGTAATGTGAATATCTATAGATGCATTAGGAATTGGGATAATTCCTAATATTCTTTATTTTTGTAGCACAATTCAAGTTTATGCCATTTGTTCTTGCAACACAAAACTTAAACACAGTAGTATTTAGCATTCTGATGTACATGAACTAGAATAATATGAGAAACCCAATTGATTTAACTGTATAAATGGTAAAGTGAAAGAGGAGAGAGAAAAAGCTGACTTGATACTTACTGTTAAAAAAATGAAGATCATGGCATCCAGTCCCATCACTGCATGGCAAATAGATGGGGAAAAAAGTGGAAACAGTTAACAGATTTTTTTTTTCTTGGGCTCCACAATCACTGCAGATGGTGACTGCAGCCAGGAAATTCAAAAGACACTTTCTCCTTGAAAGAAAAACTATGACAAACCTAGACATTATATTAAAAAGCAGAGATATATTAATACATTTAAAAAGATGTATTAAAAAGCATTTTGCTGACAAAGGTGCATAGAGTCAGCTAAGGTTTTTCCAGTGGTCATGTAAGAGCTGGACCCTGGAGAAGGCTGATCACCTAAGAACTGATGCTTTCAAACTGTGGGCTGGAGATGGCTCTTGAGAGCCCCTTGGAAAACAAGGAGATCAAACCAGTCCATCCTAATGGAAATCAGCCTTAAATACTCATTGGAAGGATTTATCCTGGAGCTGAGGATGAAGCTCCATTACTTTGGCCACCTGACATGAAGAGCTGACTCACTGGAAAAGACCCTGATGCTGGAAAAGATTGAGCCAAAAGAGAAGGTGCGGGGGGCAGGTGGGGAGGTGTGGGGAGGTGGGCAGCAGAGGATGGCATTGTTAGATGGCATCACTGGCTCAATGGAAATAAATCTGAGCAAACTCCAGAAGATTGTGAAGGACAGCAGAGCCTGGCATACCGTAGTCTATGGGGTCGCAAAGAGTTGGACATGACTTAGTGACTGAATAACAGCAACAGTAGATGGTAGAACCATTACTTAAAAAGGCAGAAGACCAAGAATAAGGATTTAGTGTGTTTAGACAGAAAGAACCGGAATTATGAGTTCATTGAGGGCTCCTGTCTTTGCATTTCAAGCACCTGGTAAAAATCCTAACAAGGGCAGACTCTCAACTCATTAGAAGGCCTGAAAAGCAAGTTCTTGGTTTTATTGGCTAAATGACCCTGTTGAGTATAAACTATGATACAGTAAAATATGAACCAAGGAGGTAAATATTTTAAAAGATCTCAAAGCATATTATTGAAAAATGCATAACCCAAATAGGCAAAATTAATAGTCTGACTGAAAAGGAATATTCCAGTGTGCATATTTGAGAGATTTGGAGCAAGAGGAAGCATGAATGCAAAATATTTTATAATATCTAGAGGGAAATAGTTAGGGTCTGAACTGGCAGCAACTCAGCTCATGAAAAGAAAGATAAATTCAAAGAATGCTATGGAAGAGGAAATGGTGAGCTGTTTGCATTTGAATTGAAGAAGAGATTTTGATGCTAACTGGGAATCTTGTAAGTTATTGGCATTGCTGATGGTCCTGAAAATCTTAAGGGAAAGTATGATGGGGTCTTATTATGCACCCCAAGCCCCTAGATAGGCTGTAAGTGAATCATTCTGCTACTGATGAGAGGAGTCCTCCTTGTTGGACATTTTTTACCCAGTTCTGAGGAATGAACTCATTGTACTGCCATTTTGGAAGCAGTTAAAGGGTTATGCATTAGCATAAGGTAATCACTGAGAACATACTGTCATGGCCAGGACCAGAATATATTGATTTGATTAGCCCTTAGCTATCCAAAGGATGAAAATTATCACTTCCTTTTCTTCTCTCTTCTGTTTGTCTCTCTCCTGCTGTCTGTGGCAGACGCAGATTAGAACCGAGAAATAAATTAGAAGTGTTAGGACTAACCTTGGCTTTTCTCCACCTGGAAATAAAGTCCATTTAATTTACCATGACTCTCCCTGTTAGAGTGCTTAAATATAGACTAAAGAGTTTAATATGGATTTATGTAATGAGTTCACAAATTGATTTTGCAGAGTACATCTTTGCTGTAGAAAATAAACATGTGCTTACTATGGCTTGGATGCCATACTAGGCTTTGAAGTGATGGATGGATAGTCTTTAAACATGACAAGGATTCTAATCTATGATCATTTTATCATCCCAGTATTTAAAAAGCTCAGAATCCAAAACAAAATAATGATTTAGAAGCCCCCCTCTCCTAGAGGAAGCAATATCTGTAGGGTAGCAATACTAGTATTTCTGAGTGACAGGGTTAAACAAAAAAGACTTTTCACCCCGTGTCTGTGAAACCTCCCACTTTTTTCCCCTTGTTCAAGAAAGTCATATCCACCTTATTTAAGCACTAATTATTTAGCCTGAACTGTATGCAGCTCATTTGTAGAGTAGAATTCCTTGCTTGTTTGAAGATGAATCCAAAGTGGTGTCTCTCTTAGCCAGGCCTCCTCCTTCCCTACCTTGGGTGGACAAGTTTGATGTAATTGTTGATGGGGTGATGATGACAGTGTCAGCCAATCATCCTAGGAATGCCTACTAAGATTTGTAATGATAATGTCCTTTATCCCTGTTTAAATTCAGCAGTATTTTCACATTACTATTCTTTCTCTTGTGACATGGAAATTTGGGGGTGGGGTTGGGGATGGTTAAGAGGCAGGGGTCTACCTTCTTGAAATCTATACTTTTTCGCAGTCTACCCCATTTCTCTAAGGTACCATAGACAGGGGAGGCCAGCTATCAAGAATGGTAATTTACAATCTAAGAGAGCTTAATCTAAAATCTGTCCTTGTCAAAGGAGGACATGTGGGTCCCCATGCAGCAGTAATGGGGATTTTATTTCAGCATATGATTCAAGGAGGGCTTTCAATTGTATTCTTCAAGCTACCCTGTCCTTATCAATTTATGCAATGGAGAAGTCTTGTGGGTCTTCAGCCTCATTCTACTTTCAAAACAGAAAGCACTAAATGTAGTAAATCACGCAGTCCACACCTGAAAATGTAAACCTCATAAACTGATTGCAAACATAACTGTTATACAGTTATGCCTACGCTAGCTGTATCAGTAATCATTTCCCTTGGTGATTAAGATTTAACTCTCCAAAGAGACCCTTTGCCCGAACAGACTTGTCTCTCTTTCACTGTAACCATGTTATAGTCTAAAATTACTTCCCTTAATTTTCACTTTCATATACAGTAGAGCTTTGCTTACCATGTCTATTTAAAAGAAATCACAGTTGAGGAAGATATTACTTTAGGGTCAAAATTGGATCAGGTAGACAAGTAGTAAAATACGTAAAGTACTCTCAACTATTTTTGTTCACTAATAAATCACTGAACAGCATGCTAAATAAAGGCACGATCAAAGATATTTGTGTTAGTAATAATGGATATTTTGATTTAACTCTATTAGCCCTGTTTGCAGGAAACCTTTAAAGATGTCTTGGCCTCATAGATTCCAAGTGACATGTATAAAATGTTTATTTTGCTTTGGAATACACATATCCTAACTCTATTTTCCCTTGTTTTCTGGTCTGGGACTAGTTCACAAGCAATATCTGGCTTCTGTGTCCTGCCAGACTGAATTTCTACTCTCTGGCCCCTAGTTATCCGATTAATATTCCTGCTTTAGTGGATCACTAAATTCTATAGCATCACCGACCCAATGGACATGAATTTGAGCAGACTCCGGGAGACAGTGGAAGACAGAGGAGCTGGTGTGCTGCAGTCCATGGGTTTGCAAAGAGTCGGACACAACTTAGCAACTGAACCACCACCACCACAAAGTTCCATGCCTCACTGTCTTCTGAGTCAACCTACCCATGTGGCATACATCCATTTTTCCCCTTCATAACGGCTTTTACGAGAGACCAATTCTAAGATTATTTTTGTCGCTTTTTTATTCCAATAACCTTCTCAAAACATCATTGATTTAAAAAAATGCAAAAACTCATCATCTCTTCCTCCTCCTCCTCATCTACATCATCACATTTGTTTTCCTTGGCTGTGTGTTTTAACATGTTATTCTGTCCCCAAACCCCAGTTCCTTTATGTTTTCCAATTATCCCAACTAAGAGTGACATTCTGTGTGCTAGGGCTGGCATATTAAAAAAAAAATGCTTTTATTGGGGTATAATTGCTTTACAATGTAATTTTCTGCAGTAGAACAAAGTGAGTCAGCTGTGTGTATACATATTTTCCTGTTTCTTTTGGATTCTCGTCCCATTTAGGTCACTGTATAACACTGAACAGTTCCCAGTGCTATACAGTAGGTCTTTGTTGGTTATCCACTTTAAATATAGCAGTGTGTACATGTTGATTAATAGCAAACATATCTGTAGAAGCAAGTAGCTATCTATATTACTTTAATAACAATAGAATTCTAAACACTAGTTCACGAGGCTGGTACACACTCTGCTTTCTGATAGTTACAAATATCCTCTCAGGATACCAGAGGTTGCCTCAACACTCTGTTCTGTGCAGAGCGCTATGCCAGAACTGGTGTTTTGATGGATGCTTTAAGGGAAGTGTAGCGTTTCCTGATCCTAAGACCACTCTAACCTATTCAACCAAGTAACTAAGCGTAATAATTTTTTCACAGTGGATCTAGAGTATCTTAGAGTTTAAGCAAATTTTAGACTAAACTCTGGTGGTGTGCTCCACAGTTAATGTACAGCCCCGCCCCCTATAGATCCCATGTGTACTGAGGTCATTGTGTTCACAGCAAATATGGAAGCCACATCCTAATGGAATGCCAGGAGTTGGAGCAGAATTCCAACATCAGCTACAAATGATGAGGCAGGGTTTCATGCCTCCAGGGAGTCAATGTCAGCAGGACTTGAGGCCCAACTATCTACAACATGTGAATATAAGAAGGGCTCTCTTAGTGGGCTCTCTCAATTTTAAGGTGGAAAATGTAAACCAAAGACTTCCAATAAATTTGATGTTCAGTATATTTAGAACTCATATAGCCAAGAGGCATCCAAGCAGCTTCATCTAGCTATGCATCTCTCTAAAATATTGAGAGAGTGATAACATTGAAGAGAACAGTACTTTTTTAAAAAATTATTTGGCCATCCTTTAACAGCAAGAAAAAATCATCTTTAATTTTGTAGAAAGCTAGATTGAAAAGTAGATAGATAAATAGGTAGGTAAATAGATGACCTATAGATTGCTTTAAAATTTGGTGAATTCTAAATACCATTAATAAAACTCTTTTGGACTGAAATATTTGGTGATTTCTCATTTTAGACTTTGAGGTCATTAAGAATGCTGTAAACTATCTTTACTATGAATTTTTTTTTTAATTTAGAGATTTAGTATAATAGCAGCTAACTATTGAATAACTTTTCCATTATTCATAAACTCATTATCCTTTTGATCAAAGAAACTTGAACTTCAAAATTTAGAGAAAGTGTTAGTGTTAATATTAATGTATAGCAGCCATTTATAAAGCACTTAAAATTTATTAATCATCAGAATATCTGGTGAGTTTATGAAAACCTTAATATGGCCAGACAGCTGTATTTTTAAGAAGCAATGCAAGTAACTCTTAAATTCAAGCAATTTTTGGAACCGATGCCCCAAGTGAATGAACTATTTAAATATCGTCCTCTCTCCTCTTAATTTCTACTTCCCCCTCAGAGATGCAAATGCAATGTAATAGATTGGTGCAAACATTAATTGAGGTTTTGGACTGTGAATTTTAAATCCTAATAACTAGGCTCTGATACATCTTTATTAATCAAAATAGGAATCAACACATTTTTGCCAATGAAAATAAATTTGTTTATTTCTGTAGCACAAAAATCCATGCCTCAGAATATGATGAACTCTTGGAAAGCTTTTTCTACCTCCTGCTGTTTGTGAAAGCATTTTCCCTGCAAAAAGTTGTCCAGATGAGATGTTTGAAAAAGTGGTAGTCAGGGAAAGGTCAGGTGAATATGGTGGATGATGCAAAACTTTGTAGCCCAATTCATTCCGCTCTTCAGGCATTGGTTGTGTGATATATGGTTGGGCGTCGTCATGGAGAAGAATTGGGCCCTTTCTGTTGATCAGAGCTATTTGCGGGCGTTGCAGTTTTTGGTGCATCTCATTGATTTGCTGCGTGTACTTCTCAGATGTAATGGTTTCACCAGGATTCAGAAAGCTGTAGTGAATCAGATGGGCAACAGACCACCAGACAGTGACCCTGACTGTTCTTTTGGTGCAAGTTTGGCTTTGGGAAGTGCTTTGGAGCTTCTTCTCTATCGAACCTCTGAGCTGGTCATCGCTGGTTGTCTATACAATCCACTCTTTGTCACATGTCACAATCCAATCGAGAAATGGTTTGTTGTTATATAAAAGGGAAGACAACCCTTCAAAATGACAATTTTTTTGATTTGCAGCCAGCTCATGAGGTACCCACTTATCAAGCTTTATCACCTTTTCAACTTGCTTCAAATGCTGAATGACCATAGAATGGTTGATGTTGAGTTCTTTAGCAACTTGTCATGTGCTTGTAAGAGGATCAGCTTTGATAATGCTCTCGGCTGGTCATTGTCACCTTCTGATGGCTGCTCCTCATCTTCAAAGTTCTCATCTCCTTTGCAAAACTTATTGAACCACCACTGCACTATAGGTTCTTTAGCACTAGCTGGGCCAAATGAACTGTTGATGTTGCAAGTTGTCTCTGCTACTTTATGACCCTTTTTGAACTCAGATAAGAAAATTGCTCAAATTTGCTTTTTGTCTAACATTATTTCCTGGTGCAAAATAAATATGAAACAAATAGCAAGTAATGTCATTAGCAAAAAAACATAAAATGAGATATGTGCATTAAAATGATGTATAACATAACCATGTTTACTTAAGAATGTATCTTGCCATCAAATGGCAAAGTTAAACCATGCAAAACCACAATTACTTTTGTACCAACCCAATAAATTATTAGAGGGATTAGTGTTTAATCCATGGTTAGAAAATGGACAGATTCAGCAAATGCAGAATCATATATCATCAAAATGTTTTCTTGTAGTTTATAAACCTGATACAATACATAAGATTTTTACTTTATAGCAAAATTTCATTTTAGGAATGTTCATCTCCTAGGTAGATATTTTGACAGAGTAAGGAAGAAGCTGAATCTGTAATTGCTTTGTGAATGTGTGAAACTCAAGATCCAACCTCTATGAAAATCTTTTATGATATTACTTGGATTGATTACATCTCACATAGATATTTTATTTCTCATTATTAGTCTACTTATCTATCTCTCTTTGAGTTAAGGAGGTTTATTTTTCTTTTGTGTATCCATGCCAATATGGGTATGCCCAGATACATCACAGATTCTGATATATCATAGATCCTGGAACACTTGTTGAGGAAATGAATTACTATTCAGTTGTGTCTAAACACACACACACACACACACACACACACACACACACATACACAAAAACAATACAGGTAACTGAATCACATGAGTAGAGTCAAAGATGCATTCTGTTTCCAATTCAAGCAGCTCCATTACTATTAATTAACATTACTGTGGTGCTGTATTATATATCAGGCTTCTCTCATAGCTCAGTTGGTAAAGAATCTGCCTGCAATGCAGGAGACCTGGGTTCAATTCCTGGGATGGGAAGTTCCTCTGGAGAAGGAAATGGCCACCCACTTCAGTATTCTTGCCTGGACAATCCCACGGACAGAGCCATGGGGTCACAAGAGTCGGACATGACTTAGCGACTAAACCACCATATTATACATTACTATACTACTGTTACTACTATAAATAGTAACATTAAAATAATCTTACATCAATAGAGGTGGGAGGGGGGTTCTGGAAGGGGAACACATGTATACCCATGGCAGATTCATGTCAATGTATGGCAAAACCAACACAATAATGTAAAGAAAAATAAATAAATAAATATAAAAAAATGACAAAATGTTTAAAATAACCTATTACAATTGCATGACACATTGCTCTAAATAAAACCTTGGCATATAGTATTTGCCAACAGACATCAAAATACCATCTTCTCAGAGTCTTCCGAGAAGACTCAGCTCAGTACAATGGAGCTCATGACAGATTTTGAACTCTGACCTCAGAGAAGGAAGCTCGGGCATGTAAACAGGATAGATCAACCAAATCCCGTCTGTCTGATCTTATTCAGATTCCCTCAGAGTTTAGATTCTGACCTTCTATAATTATTGACAACCTATTTAACTTATCTTTTCATCCATAGCCAAGCCTGTTCTCCAAGCCTAGTCCAGCCGCTATGGCACATGTGAACGCATCACCGTTGCTAGCGTAGGCTCATTGGCATTCATGCTTGAGTGTCTTTTGTGTTTTCTCCTTGGCTGCTGGGAGTAGCCTGAACAGCACAGAAACTAAAGAGCTTCATCTATTAGGCATGACGGATTTGTATTCAGTGGTAAATGCCTGACCTTCCTCAACTCCCTCATCCGTTCCCATCATCCTCTCGCCAGATGAAAAAGTCTGCTTAACTCTTGCATCCAGGCTGTTTCCTTGGCAACAGTAACTGAGTCACTACAAGAGAATCATTAATAGGAGAATACCTTGGTAGTGAGATTCATTGCTAAAATTAAAAATAATAATAGAAAATGAAAAACATCACTCATAGAATTATCAATGAGAAATGCTTAAAATTGAATAATGCTCATCAGTGATGTGCTTTCCTTTTTAACCCCTTTCACTTTGTAGTAATACTCAGATTTTCTATAGGTATGCTAGCCCATAAAGAGAGTATTTAAGCTTTTCTTATCTATTTGAGTTAAAGGATGAAAACTGTTCATTTTGTAATAAGACTTGTGTTGTTGTAGACATTGAATGAGTTGGTGGAAAAGAATGTGTACAGAGAGTGTCTTGACAGGCAGAAAGAACTTTGTAATGAAATATGTACTATTTATTTTTCTCATTCCTCTTCTGAAGGTGACCTGGCTTTTTAAGGCACTAGACCTGGAAGATCATAGACCTGCAGGTCATATTTTCCTCCAGGAATCTTTCACTTTAGTCCTAATTCTAATGATCTGAAACATTCATCAGCATTCTTGCTTTGTATTACTTTTTTGACAACACATCATAGGATTGTCAAAGTCTGAGAATCCCTGTGGAATTCTTAAATTTGCAGTCAAATTCATAGCATCAGCTCAAAACTAAACTCATAAATTGTTCAGTGAAACTTCGATGGAATTTTACAGAATAATTTCAGATAATTCTATGCCTCAATAAGAATGAATGCAGCTAACAGATCCAGGATAGAGGGTTTCAGCAGAGAGATTATAGGATATTTGCATAAATATCTGTTGAGAACATCTCCAGTGGTTCCTTCATTCTTTATTAGTTTTTCCTTGAACACAGAGACATTTTAAATAATTTCTAAAAATCTAACTATTCTAATCTTATTTTCTACTTTAATATTTACTGAGATTACATAACATATGAGTGTACTCAACTGGGTTAAATAAATAGAACAGGATAGTAATAATATAATAACATTAAATTAAAATTCCTCTACTCTAGAACTCTGTATAAATGAAATCTTAGCATTATTTATATTATGTATTGCTGTTATTACAAATTCTGAGGGTGCAGTTAACTTCTCTTATAAGAATCTTAATGAGGGTTGGTAGCAGAATTTAACAAAGCTTATTTATCTGTTTTCCAATTAAAATAAAGTATAAAATGTATCTACACATGTTTAATGCCCTGATTAGAATGGACATTTTGCTTCACAATTTGTAATAAAGGTTAAATATAAATGTATTTCCATTGTCATTGTTGGTTCTCTTTTCATGAGAAGTGATTAACCATAAAATAAACTGAATGAAATGAAGAGCACTCCCCACATCATGTCAAAATGTAGAGATAACTGCTCACTCATTTTCTGGAAGACACAGGGTTGGATGGTCTGTGTGTCTCCCCAAGGGGGTCCTTTGTCCATCTCGGAGGAAGTAACTGCCTCTGCAGGTAGAATTGGTAGGAGAAAGGCTTTCAGACAGATTTTTTAATTTGTTTTAAGAGGGAATAAAACTCTATTTCCTACTGCTGCAATAACACATTACTCCAAGCTAAGGGGCTTAAGCCAACACAAATGTATCATCTTAACAATTCTGAGGTTAGACGTTTAAAAAAGTTTAAAATCATTCTCCTGGCTACAGTCAAGGTGCTGGCAGGGATGATTCCTAATGGAACCTCTGAAAGAGAATCAGTTTCTTTGTCTTGTCTTAGTGTGGAGAGACTGCCTGCATTCCCTGGCCCACGGCCTCATCCTTTCATCACTTCAACCTCTCATTTCTATTGTTGCTTCTCCTACAACTGATTCTGCCCCGCTGCCTCCTCTCAGAAGGACTGTAGTGGCTGTGTTGGCTTCACCCAGATAATCCAGGCTAACATCATCTCAAGATTGTTACTTGATTCACATCCATAAAGTCTCTTCTACCATGTAAATTACATATTTATACTATTCAAGGATTAGGACGTGGATACTTTTATTTGGGGGACAGGTAGCCTTATTCAGCCTACCTCAAATGCAGACAACTTGATCTTCTAAAACATATGCGGAGTAGACACTCAGCAAATACTCCCCAAGTGAATACATGAGAAGGAATGCATGGAAATGTACAAGAAACCATGCCTTGAAAATGCACAGGAGTTGTATTTATATCAGAAGGAGAAGGGCAGCTTTCAAGTGAGTCATGCAGGATAAGCCTCACAATTGCCCAGGCAGATACCCAATTGAGCATAACAGGGGCTGAAAAGTTGAGTTTCATTTACAGCTGTTCAGTATCTAAATTTTTACTAATATTGTTATTTTCATGGGCTTCCAAGGTGGCACTAGTGGTAAAGAATCCACCTTCCAGTGTAGGAGATGGAAGAGATATGTTTTCAATCCCGATCCCTGGGTTGGGAAGATCCCCTGGAGTAGGAAAGGGCAACCCACTCCAGTATTCTTGCCTGGAAAATATCCCATAGATGTAGGAGCCTGGTGAGCTACCGCCCATGGGGTCACAAAGTGTAGGACATAACTATACAAGGAAGAATGGATTATTTCTATTTTATTTTGTTTGTTTGAACAAGGAATGGTGACTATACTTGGAAAGCCAGCAGAAAATGGGGACTAGTGTCCACCAAAACCATCTCACCCAAGTTGCATTCAGGCTTATTTTCTACTAAAATGAGAGGAATCGTGGCCAGTTGTTGGAAACTTTTTACTGTTGGCTAAACACTGGAGGGCATGTGATCATCCAGCTGTCTCTGTGGGTCTGGTGACTATCCTCCTATAAACCTCTGACAAGACAAATATAATTTTCTCTTCTGTACCTTTTTATCTCTATATGAATGAGAAGTGTTTATACATTTTTTAAATTAATTTTTCTTGGAGCATAGTTGTTTTACATTGCCTTAGCTTCTACTGTGCAGCAAAACCAATCAACCATATGTATGCGTATATGCACTGTGGTGAGCGCAATGGGAAGGAAGTCCAAAAGGGAGGGGATATTACGTATATAAATGTTATTACTTTTAAATCCTTAACATTTACACTATTTTCATGGGAGACCCAAATTAATTATTGGAGTTTAGAGTCTTATAGTGGGTTCTGGATCCTTTTAAACTTTATTCTAGAAAATATCAACAGAAAGAGAAGGAGGCAGGACAGAAGAAAAGGAGAGATGAAGCAGAGAGCATCAGCAATTGTTTAAAAAAATCAGCATGCAGTTTATGATATGATAATTATTATTATGATCCTTGTCAATGATAGCATTACCAGAATTACTGTGCTAAAAATATCACAACTGCTCTATAATGAAGTAAAATGTATTAATATTTAGAGTGCTACATTTTATACAAAATGAATTCTCAAAAAATTTAAAAAGCTAAATAATGTAGTTGGAAATACATAGCAAGAGAAAGAGAAGGGGGGAAGTAAAACATGAGGAAGCACAACGTAAAGGTGGATTTTATGGCATTTGAAATGAACTTCTGGGCATGGTATTAAACAATGGGTTGAAGGAAGGAAAACCTAGTGTGGCAAAAAGAGAGTTGTCCTACTAATTTTCCCATTCAGTAATAAATTGCTTAATTGATGTAATTTTGTATCCAAGATGATAATGATATATGCGTGTGTATTTATTTATTTGTTTATTTATTTATATATCCAAGAGCTAATGCAGAGAGTTTTTTGTTTAAATTTATACATCTTCTATATTCAGTTTTTTTCTATCATGAGTGCATTCAAAGATAGGAAGTGAGCCACTTACTGTAGATGGAGAAGTGAGCTGGTCGCTTCCCTGTCTCCCTTTCTTATTGTCTACTCCTCATGCCCATGCTATATCCTGCTGCTACCTATGAGTTCTCTGCTCATCTTGACCAATTATAACGATGTTTGTTTAAAGAAAACTTCAAAGTGTCTCCGAGAAGGAAATGGCAACCCACTCCATTATTCTTGCCTGGAGAATTCGATGGACAGAGAAGCCTGGCGGGCCACAGTCCATGGGGTCGCAGAGAGTCAGACACGACTGAGCGACTGTCACTCGCTCACTCACTAAAGGTGTCTACCTAGTACATGGCCTTCTCAAGTGGCACAGTGCTAAAGAACCTGCCTGCCAATGCAGGAGACGCAAGAGACCCAGGTTCAATCGCTGGGTCAGGAAAACCCCTGGAGTAGGAAATGGCAACCCACTCCAGTGTCCTTGCCTGAAAAATTCCATGAGCGGAGGAGCCAGGCAGGCTCTAGTCCATGGGGTCGCAAAGAGTCGGACACGACTGAGCACACAGACATGTCTGCAACCTAGTACATGCAAGGCACAATGTCATATTAAAAGAAGAGATCTGTTTGCAAGGAGCTTAGACTTGATTGAGAGCAATAGACAAAATGCACCAATAAATTAGACCAGATTCAAGTACAAGAATTAACTTCAGTGTGGCATTAGAAGGCCGCTAATATATCTCATCTGTGCGACAATGCTGCGTTAGTTCGCCTCATCTGCCATAACATAATATTACAGACTGAAGGCCTTATGAGCAGCATAAACGTATTTCTAATAACCTGGAGGTTAGACGTTTAAGGCTAGAGGGCTAGCGTGGTCGGAATGGCCCCTTTCTGGGTTACACGTGCCGGTGGTGCCTGCATATAGGGAAGGGTGAGGGGATCTCTCCCCAGAGCCTTTTGTAAGGGTTCTACTCCCACTTATGAGGTCTCAACCCTTCCGGCATAATCATTTCTCAAAACTCCCACCTCCTAATATCACATTGGGGCTCAGGTTTTCAATGTATGAATTTGGGTAGGATACGGACATTCAGAGCATAGCATTTTGATATTCAAATTGTCCCATATTTGGCCAGTATGAGGCCTTCCATCTACTTACTGTGTCATTTCTATATGTTCCAATTATACTGTAATCTGGATCATTTTAAAAATACTACTTTACTACCGAGTCCCCAAAATGCAATGAAGCTTATCAAGTCACATTGAATTGAATTTCAGTTCTGGCATTGCTAATCCTAGCTGTACTGTTTTAGCAAGTAAAACCTGAGTCTTGATTTTCTAATCTGTAAAAGGAGAATGAGGATTAATGAGAAAGCCTAATTAGGTAACTTGCTCAGGACTAATACTATGCCGCTAATAATAAGCTAATAATAATAATGCACAGAAGAGCTGTACAAAACAGATCTTCATGACCCAGATAATCACGATGGTGTGATCACTCACCTAGAGCCAGACATCCTAGAATGTGAAATCAAGTGGATCTTAAGAAGCATCACTACAAGCAAAGCTAGTGGAGGTGATGAAATTCCAGTTGAGCTATTTCAAATCCTGAAAGATGATGTTGTGAAAGTGCTCCACTCAATATGCCATAAAATTTGGAAAACTCAGCAGTGGCCCCACAACTGGAAAAAGTCAGTTTTCATTCAAATCCCAAAGAAAGGCAATGCTGAAGAATGCTCAAAGTACCGCATAATTGCACCCATCTCACACGCTGGTAAAGTAATGCTTAAAATTCTCCAAGCCAGGATTCAGCAATACATGAACTGTGAACTTCCAGATTTTAGAAAAGGCAGAGGAACCAGAGGTCAAATTGCCAACATCTACTGGATCATCAAAAAAGTAAGAGAATTCCAGAAAAACATCTATTTCTGCTTTATTGACTATGCCAAAGCATTTGACTGTGTGGATCACAATAAACTGGAAAATTCTGAAAGAGATGGACATACCAGACCACCTGTCCTGCCTCTTGAGAAATCTGTATGCAGGTCAGGAAGCAACAGTTAGAATTGGACATGGAACAATGGACTGGTTCCAAATAAGAATAGGAGTACATCAAGGCCGTATATTGTCACCATGCTTATTTAACTTATATGCAGAGTACATCAGGATAAACACTGGGCTGGATGAAGCACAAGCTGGAATTAAGATTCCTGCAAGACTTATCAATAACCTCAGATATGCAGACGACACCACCCTTATGGCAGAAAAAGAAGAACTAAAGAGCCTCTTGATGAAAGTGAAAGAGGAGAGTGAAAAAGTTGGCTTAAAGCTCAACATTCAGAAAACTAAGATCATGACATCTGGTCCCATCACAAATAGATGGGGAAACATGGAAACAGTGGCTGACTTTATTTTTCTGGACTCCAAAATCACTGCAAATGGTTATTGCAGCCATGAAATTAAAAGATGCTTATTCCTGGGAAGGAAAGTTACGACCAACCTAGACAGCATGTTAAAAAGCAGAGACAGTACATTGTCAATGAAGGTCCGTCTAGTCAAGGCTATGATTTTTCTGGTAGTCATGTATGGACGTGAGAGTTGGCCTATAAAGAATGCTGAGCACTGAAGAATTGAAGCTTTTGAACTGTGGTGTTGGAGAAGACTCTTGAGAGTCCCTTGGACTGCAAGGAGATCCAACCAGTCCATTGTAAAGGAGATCAGTCCTGGGTGTTCATTGGAACGACTGATGCTAAAGCTGAAAGTCCAATACTTTGGCCAGCTGATACAAAGAACTGACTCATTTGAAAAGACCCTGTTGCTGGGAAAGATTGAGGGCAGGAGGAGAAGGGGACGACAGAGGATGAGATGGTTGGATGGCATCATCAACTTGATGGCCATGGGTTTGGGTGGACTCCGGGAGTTGGTGATGGATAGGGAGGCCTGGCATACTGCAGTTAATGGGGTCACAAAGATCGGACACAACTGAGTGACCAAACTGAACTAAATGATAAGCTAATATTTATTGAGCATATATATGTGTGTATGTATATATGTATATACATATCCTTCATTTCTCTAAAATAGATAGGAACTCAGTAACCTGTCTTTGGCCATACATCTAGTAGCTTCCTAAAGAAAGCTTTAAATCCAGAAATAATTGCCTCAGAGTTATGGCAAGAAGGTAATAAATGTAATGAACGTGGACATAATTGAGCCTTATCCATCTCAGAAACAACAGAGGGCCTACCTAATTTCAGTTAAAGTGTGTGGAACATGAGTTAATACTAGCTTAGAAGATGCCATCCCTTCTCCTCCCCCGTCATGCCATTAAGTGTAAGATGAGAAGAGAGTAAGAGAAGTGTCTGTGATTTATCTGAGTATCAGGAGATATGCATATTAGTTTACATTTTTGAAAATATCAATTCTAACTAAATGGGAATGCATGGTAGTGTCTTAGTTTCAAATGCCATAGTGGCCACAGGAAAGAAAAACTCTCAGCTGTTGCAGTAGAAGCAGAGAGGAGAGAATGAGGGAGAGGAAGATGCAGGAAGGATGGCAGGTGAGAGGGTGGGAGAGACAGTGATGGCAGAGGAGAATGCACTTTTCTCAGGGGTCAATGCTCCGTGGTACCTGTGCCGTCTCTTGATAAGCTTAATAATCCAATTCTAGTACTTAGCTTCCAATGAAGAGGTTGCAAACAGTGGCAGGGGAAATAGGGAGTGGCTCTGTTAAAATAGGGAAATGGCTACCTTCTTTTTATATGTGACATTCTGAAACACTGTCCACCCAGAGAATGTTCTCAGAATTCACTTTTAAGTGAATGTCATTTCCTGGTGGCAGAGAAAATGTACCCATTTATTCCAGAGCCCTGTTTGCCTTAGTTTCTCTATATACCATGATCGATTGTTTGGGTGGCTGCCTTCTTGTCTACCCTGACAACAGTTTAATTTTGCTTTACTGGTGAGATATAGCAGAATCAGATTAAATTGGGAACCATTATAATCTTGAAATTGTGTCAGAGAGACATCTCCTTCTAACTAGTCAAAACAGCGGAGCCCAAGGTCGATTCTGAACACTAAGAATGGATGACACGTCTGTCCTCTCCATGGAGTTGTGTTGGAGGGCCCATACACACATGCTTGCACTTGGCATAGTGCTCATTCATGATGCCAAAGGAAGCTGCAATGTCACACAGTCAAGGAGAAAAATAGCGAATGACCCAAGGTTCTAGTCATAATAACTCTTGGAACTGAGCCATCAAAGACTGCATGGAGCAAAATGAGAGGCAATAGACAACTGCTAAATCCATAGACCTTATTGGGACCCTTTAACAGCCATGTTAACTCAAATTCTTATATTAGATGTGAAAAAAAAGGGCAAGGTGATCTTTGCATAAATAATTCTCTGGACTGCCAGTCACACACCAGCATACTGGGAACAATAAGTACACAGAGATATCTATTCAAAATACTTGATTTCCCATATGGCTACTTAGCCAGGAAAACATAGAGGGCAACTCACAGTTGCCTGACTTGTCTGTTGTCCTTTGTTCCTTAGCCATCCTCCCAGGATGGGGATAAAATGTGGAGTCTTGATGCTAAGACACTGTTTGTTTTTACTGGAGGTGAAATCAGGGCCTTGAGGATTGCCTGGGACAAGAGGGAGTGCTTCTTGACATGACCACTGAGATGTTTTCTTTAGTGCTGACATTGATTTTTCTCCTCTTGGCGAATATAAGTCCCAGGTGCTCTGCTGACCCATTACATGAGCCTGTAATTACTCCAAGAGCCGGGAATGAAAAGGGCATATCTCCCCTGTTTGCAGGGAATGACAGACTCAGGGGTACAGGCAGGCCCTGAATGAAGGCCAATCTCTGAGGAGAGCTCAGGCTCCCACGCTTTGATTTGTACCTTTTTTGCCTCAATAGAGGCCATGTGCATTATTGTTGAAGCCTGTGCAAATTGTGAAACTGGCCCATGATTCTGAAACCACTTCATCATAAAGCCATCCCCCAATGATCTTATTGGACACTCAGACAAAAAAGAAAGAATAATTGTAGCTAGTCAACTTCCTTTTTTGAGAGCAATTCTGTTTAGTGAGTTCTTTTTTACTTCATTAAAATATGTATCTATATAATGTTTACAATATCTCTTAAAGTGAGCTGATATTCAAAAGCCATTTTTTTGGGATACATTGATATTTTTAAAAGCATTTTTGAGCAGTATGAGTGATCACTCCATGTACTTGTATTCCTTAAAGTATCTGCGATCTTGAAGATTTGGTAATTTTGTGAAACCCATGTTCAAACTCTACAAGACTCTCTATACATCCTATTAAAAGACCTCTGCCTAATTTTTAAAAGTGTATATGTGCTTCTAGCTTAATATTCAAGCTATATTCTTGTGAGTGAATGAGCTTTGCTCCCTCAGATGGCCTGCTTAGCTGATTTTTAAAGTTAATTATGGTGCAGTGAAATCTAAAGGTCAGACCATGTCTATTTTACTGGCTTGTTCAGTGCCATGGGCATATGAGCCCCAGATAAATCCATTCACTGCTGACCCAACTAATAACTTTCATGTACATGTTAACTTATTTCCTGTTCCAAGTTCTTAGACTGTTTAGTCTGCTTTAGGGTCTTCAGCATGGATTATTATAATACACACCAACCCAAGGATTCCATGGAGATCCCCTTAGGATTTCAAATCATAAACTACAAGGCTACCTTTCTGTAAAATGCTTCCAGGTCATCTACACATTCTCCAAATTGCCTGGTTTACTTTGTTTTATCCTTACTACTCAAGAAGAAAATTAAATTTCGAGAGAATTTTGAAAAGCTTGTAATGCTTAGGGCTAGTTACTTAGGGATGGTTTGCTCACAGTTCTGTAAATTATCTTTTTATTTATTTATTCATTCGTTTGCTCATGTATTCATTTAGTGATTTCTGAACTGAGTAATAATCTGGGCACATCATCATGCTAAATTCCATGAAATATAAGAACACAAGAGACACACAGCCTGAAGTTAGTATGTGATCATCACCTGAGTGTGAAATCCAGACCCAGATGCTACCAGTGGGAGAGCAAACCAAGCTGCACACGTCTACAGTCCACGAGAGCCACTACCTGAGGGTCTTCAAAAGGATTCAGAAAAGAAGAGGGACCGTGAGGGAAACGGGACCTGAGATGTGATCTGATTTGTTATATGTGGTCTCTGTTTAGGGTGGATAGGCTTCCCTGGTGGCTCAGACAATAAAGAATCCGCAATACAAGAGAGGCAGGTCTGATCACTACCTCCAGGGGTCAAGAAGATCCCCTGGAGAAGAAATTGACTACCCACCCCAGTACTCTTGCCTGGGAAATCGCATAGACAGAGGAGCCCAGTGGGCTACGGTCCATGGGGTTGCAGAGAGTCAGGCATGACTAAGCGACTAACACATTTTAGGGAGGATATGTTTTCTTTGAGATAAGCCAAAACAGTCATGCCTAAGTAAAATATGCTATGACTCTATGAAAATTTGCAGCCAACAGTTGTGATAAAGTTGTATTCTCACAACTGATCATAAATCAGCTGTCCCCAAATCACTTCTGGTGTGCTTTCGTAGAACAAAAGGATTATCTGTGTTTTACATTAGAGAAGCTGTATCTCCTCCTACTCCTTGAGCAGTATTGGGAGGACAATAGGGTCTCACCAAATGCTCATTCAGGAACTCATTTCCTTTGCCACAGTTTGAATCTAAATATCCCAAACATAAGAGAAGGCAAAGGATGTGAGTGTGTGGACTTCTCCTCCATGTCAACTGGACCAATGCACGTGGGCTTAGAGAAATGATCTAGAAACAGGGCTAGGACAAAGATGATGAAGTAAGGCTCATGCCTGGGGTGCAAAATTTAAAAGGTATCCAGAACAGTTAGTAATCAAGACAGTAGTGAATGCAGTAATTTTTGAAATCAAAATAAATGCAACAAAATCCATGGCCAACAAGATTTCAAAATTTACCTAAAGACAATTGATTTTGCTAGTCTTTTCTCTGGCTTAAGGTTCCAATGTGACTCAGTGTGGGAACAATCTATAAGAGCTGTAGATCCAGAATAGGCATTTGTATTCTGTAACAGCCACAGACCTTTAACTCTGGTTTATATCATTTCTCAGATTTTTTTTTTTTTTAAACATGCCTACTTGATTTTCTGCTGATCCTATAAAATAAATCTTGTCACTGAAGCAATGTTTCTACCCATCTACATAGTGTTTGTGTGCGTGAGAAGTAGAAGTACCCTTGAAGGTCATGTGGCAGTCCTGAGTTAGGAACTAATAAGTGGGTGAGATGCAGTTTGTTCTAGAACCTTCTCTTCTGTCTCCCAGTCCAGTGCTCTTGCAAAGTCTTCATAATACCTGGGGCCCAAGTGTTTCAGAGGTAGAAGAAGATTATTTATCATTTAGAGTTCCTGTTTCTGAAATCTCCTAGGGACGTTCTATGAAAATTCAATTTAACCTTCTCATACAGAATGAATACACCACATGGGAGTAGACAAAGAACAGATAAATTAATTCCCATCCGTGATTATGTAAATGCATTCTGGTTTTCATGCATGCGTTTAATGGGTTAGCAATCATAATTTTAAATAGTCTGCTAGGAAATGGCATCATTTGGAGATTGTAAATGAAATGGGTTAGTGTATTAACTGGCATTCTTAGAATTCCAGATCTTAGCAAAATAGAGTGAGAAGAAGTTGTAACAGAAATGTTTCACATACCAGGGAATTGAATTTTTTCAGCAAAGAAAGCCGGGTACATTCCTGGGGTGTTGGGACTACATTCCAGGAGCCGGAAGCTCCTGTCAATCAGCAACTGAAAATGGGCAAGTTCTCATGCTATTCCAAGGGCCATTTGTTTTCTGAGGTCATCTATCTTTAAAGATCCTATTCCCAGAGTTCGGAATGCACAGATAGTGTTCCTGCCTAATGGCTCTGTCATGGGCCCTCATACCCAGAAAGTATATGTGTGTTTGTTTATTCGTGTATTGCTAAATTATCAGATTTCAGACTACACACTAAGGTCCAACTTTAAAGAAACACATACTCACGTTTGTGAGAAGTGGGTTTCTTTGGAAAGGCTTGCGATATTCTTCACACTCTAGCTTCATCAATACCATAACAAACTATTCCTCTTAGAAAGTGCCTTACCTGATTTTACTCACCCTTTCTGCTCCCCTCACTCCTGTACATCCTATTTTTATAAGGTGTTTCCAAGGCCTGGGAGATAGAATGCATCTTTTGCAGGTGATAGTTATTTTCTTATCAGTCTCTGACAATTTGTACACTCACGCCCTCGCTTTCTGCCATCACACCTGCCTGAAAGAGTCATTCTAGTGTGACCAACTTTTGAATGTCCCCTTTAGTGTATTTGTGAGGGCTGCCTGAGGCATTTCGTCTGCCTGCCTTCTTTCACACCTCCCCATGACCTGAGATGAGAGAGGACTCTGGGCGGCAGAGGCAGAATGGCTGTTTGAAACCCCGGCCTGGCTTTCCTCAGTTGTCATTTTTTATTTTGTTTGATGTGGCAGTTTTATGGGCATATCAGAGCCCTCAAATATCACTTAGGGAAACCTAATAAAACCCCGACAGATCAGATTTTTTTGTCTTTTGTTTTTTTTCCTATTGAAGTTTTTGACGATAGGGCTTGATGGGTTAAAACTCAAACGAAGTGTCTTATTTCCCTTTGTTGCCTAAACTGTGTTCTTAGATCAGGACAGATAGCTTCTTAGCACATGTTGCCATCTGCAAATGCAGAGTGAAATGTCCCCCTCCTACTGGCTGCCATGTGCCTGGTTCTGGCTTGCCTGCTGGACACTTGCCTGGTACTAGCATTTCATTGTTAGCAGAGGCTCTGGACACAGTATTCTCTTCAGGGTTGGGGTGTACTTTTTACTTGCTTTAAAAATTGGTTCAGTGGGTGTCGACTTGAATGCTTGAATGTGTGTCTTATAGGGGTTGGCCACCCAGTAGTCAAGAGAAGGTAATTATTCTAGGACTTCTAGTTAGATCTGTCTCAGGATTTGCTCTAAATGTAGAAGAAAAAGTCTCAACTTTGCCAAAAGATCAAAGGTGGTGCCAAGAGCAGAAGGAAACACTAAGGCATTTGGAAGAACAACCACAGAGAACAGTTTACCTGCTATGCATATCTTGTGTGATAGAAGTCTCTTTCATCTTGCTTCTGCCATTTGGTGTGCTCTCAAATTGGCCCTATTTTCCTGGCCTTTCCAAAGAGACCTTTTGTTCAGTACTGGCCTCTAGTCTGGAAAAGTTTAAATGATTATCCTATAGAGAGCAGAATTGGATTTGATACCCTCTTGGACTTACCATCTTTGCTTCACACTGTAATCCAAAATGGAAATTTATGGGGAAAAGGGAAGACCTGATTCCTAACTTCAAAGAGTTTATGTAAACTTTGTCTTTCCTTCTCAATCAGAACTTACTTAGTAGGTATTGCCAGTTGTTAAAGATTAGTTAGATTAGTTAAATGATAAACGAATTAGTGTTTATAGGTGACTGTGTGTGTTACTTCCCAAAATGAATATTCATGACTTAACAGATACTTTTTGGCTCAAGAAGCCACACAGTTTTAGATGATGACTCATGGTCAGGTAGGTAGACATGGAAGAAAATAATCTAGGTAAGGGTGAGGGTTATGATTTCCCTATGATTTGTTTATGCCTAACATAAGTTTGTTGGGTTTCCCCAGTGGCTCAGTGGTAAAGAATCTGCCTGCAGTTCAGGAGCTGCAGGAGACATGACTTCAGTCCTGGGTCAGAAGATTCTCTGGAGGAGAGCATGGCAGCTCACTCCAGTATTCTTGCCTGGAGAATCCCATGGTCAGAGGAGCCTGGCAGGCTACAGTCCATAAGGTTCCAAAAGTTGGATATAACTACAGTGACTTAGCACTCATGTATAACATATGTGTAACCTATCATTTTATTTAATCTTTTATTTCTGAGCTTTGTATTTTTTATTTTTCTTGAGTTGCTTATTTATGTTAATCTTACTTTCACCTGTTACTTAGTATCTGTTTATTTTCTCTTACCATCCTCAAGTAGATAATCACTAGCAGAGTAATACATCAGAGCAGAAGAAGTCACTGTCAGTGTGAAACTCAAAGTATTTTTCAGAGATTCAGAAACTTTGAATTTATAGCTGTGGCATTTTGTATATCTTTCTTTTATAACTTTTCTATAATGAAATAAAGACTTATATAGAACAATGCTTGTGCACAGATGCACACACACATGCATATCCCCAAGCAGCTCGATGTGTTTGCATTTGACTCCCTCAGTTCAAGAAGCAGGATTTCACCAGCTGCCCAAGGAGCCCCATCATGATGTTCCTGGTTGCTTACCTCTGTGTCCCACCAAAGGAAGACACTATCTTGAATTGTATTGAAACCGCTTCCATACTTTTCATTAAATTTGTCCTTCCTAAGCATGGATCTACAAGCATTATAGTTTAGTTTGTGTTTTTAAGCTGTGTATAAATGGAATCCCACAATAGACATCCTCTCATGTCTAGCCTTTTCTCTGGGCATTATGTTTATAAGAGGTATCCACGTTTTTGCGTACTGTTAGATGTCTCATTTTACTTACATTTAATGTTCCATGGTGTCAAGATACCACGATTGACTTATTTTAGTGGCATTAAACATTTGGATGATTTCCTGTTTGTGGCTCTTACACTCTTCTGAACAAACTTGGATGTTTCTGTTTCGAGTCACGAGCATGTTCTTTCCTGTTGGGTGTATGTTTGGATGGGGAATTAAGCATTTTCAGCCTCAGCACACAAGGTCAATCTGTTTGTCAAAGCAGTTGCATCTGTTGATACCCCCACCCGATGTTTATGACAGTTGCTGTGACTCTGCTTTCTTGTGAACACTTTCAGTGGTTTGCTTTCCTACTGGCTTCAGTATGTGTTTGTTTGGTAACTAAGGAGGGGCACCCACTCTTAGATTTTTGTTGACCATTTGGGATCCTCATTCTAGATGTGGCTATCCGTTTTTATGTTCATTGGTTGTCTTGGTGTATTGAATCTATGGATCAATTTGAGAAGACAGGGTACTACAATAAAGAGTATTTCAATACTTCATAATACTCAGTTTTCAAATATTTCAGTACCTGATGCAATATTTAGTATGCTGGTTTTCATAATATAGAAGACTGCAGTGTCCTAACACTTCAATATTTACTAGGCCTTCTTAACATTTTCTAAATATTTTATAGTTCTCTGTGTCTTGCCCATATTGCATTGAATTTATTCTGGAGTTTTCTAGCTCACTCACTCTCTGTATCTCTCTCTCTCTTTCTTCTCCTTTGCTCACCCTCCCCTTCCTCCCTTTATAATTTTCCTTCCCGCCCTCCTTCCTCCCTTCCTCTTTCTTTCATTCTTTCTTTTTGCCTTATTTCACCAGCTGGACCTCCCAGTAGAGTTAGTTCTCAACTCAGGGCAATTTAGCCCCCACAGGGGAGATTTGACAATGTGTAGATATTCTTGATGGTCACCACTGAAAGGGTACTACTAGCATCTACATATGGAAGCTAGATATGCTGCTAAATATCCACAGTGCAATTCTCCACAACAAGGAATGCCAGACCTCTAATACTAATAATGCTCAAATTAATTAACTCTGCAGTATAGTGTTTTATAGGAATGATAGTATAGGACCTCTTGCCTTGTTTCAGTAGCAAGGTAGATGCTTTTAACATTTAACAAATCTGTATATTGTATCTTGCAGGCTTTTAGTAAATAACTTTTTTAAAATAAATGTCATTTTCTTCTATCCTGAGTTTGCTGAGTGCTCTCGCTTATGGTGAATGGAATACCATATCTGCAAAAATGTTTAAGAAAGCAAACATTGAGATCTAGAAAGATGTTATGTTTCTCCAAAGAGAATTCACATCGCTTCTGCCATAAGAGCCCTTTCAGCACTTTGAGAGAACCAAACACTAAACTTCAGTATACACTTCTACATACTTATGGTTTATCCTTACTCACTGGCTACAGCCTCTATATCTGTATATGTGTATCTGCACATCTGTATCTGTATTTTTATCCATATCTACTTGTCTGTAATCCCAAAGTAGACACGGTTTACCAGGGTTCCCCCAAGTCTGTGCACAGGTGTTAGATACAGTCCTTACAGTCTCTGTCCATTAAGGCTGTCCATCCCAGGATCACCCTCCGGGCTTCTCAGTCTCTTCACATTGAAAATAGTCTCATGGAGTAAGTTCAGTTCAGTTCTGTTGCTTAGTTGTGTCTGACTCTTTGTGACCCCATGGACTGCAAGCACTCCAGGCTACCCTGTCCATCACCAACTCCCAGAGTTTGCTCAAACTCTTGTCCATTGAGTCGGTGATGCCATTCAACCATCTCATCCTCTGTCATCCCCTTCTCCTCCCACCTTCAATCTTTACCAGCATCAGGGTCTTTTCCAGTGAGTCAGTTCTTCTCATCAGGTGGCCAAAGTATTGGAGTTTCAGCGTCAGCATCAGTCCTTCTATTGAATATTCAGGACTGGTCTCCTTTAGGCTGGACTGGTTGGAACTCCTTGCAGTTCAAGGGACTCTCAAGAATCTTCTCCAACACCACAGTTCAAAAGCATCAATTCTTCAGCGCTCAGCTCATGGAGTAAAATGGACCCTAAATTCTAGCATCAGCACTTCCCTTTGCCTATTTTTTTCCATTTTCCCATAATTCTTCATTCTGTCTTTTCAGCTTTTCAGTGCCTTCAAGCAGACTTGGTTTTAAATTGTGTTCTTTTTTTTTTAAATAGAGATTCTCAATGGGAAGATTGTTCTGAATTATTAAGTCTACTATAGAAAGCAGTATTCTTATTTGTGTTTGCATTTGTTAATTTATTTCTGGGTAGGACTTTAAGGAAATCAACACAGAACATTCTGGAAAGATTTCTTCTAGGATGTAGTGCATATTCAGCTATAAACTATTGAAACTGTTGAAATATGTTCATATTTGACGTGTAAAAAAATCATTCTTATTTGAGTGAAAAATTTGAGCCATATTTTCTTTAATAACTATAATCACAATTTACATACTTAAACTGAAGAGATGTCCACCTACGCTCACCATCCCTGAATTAGGAAAAGAATAATTAAATGATTAAAAAGTAATTTTGGAATAAAGGGAGGTAACTTGTAGCTCCCTAATTTCTCAGCTGAATTGGCACAGCTTCTTCAGTTGTCATGTCCGTATCATCAGTAGAAAAATACGTAGACAGGTACATGAAGCCCACGATTGGCATTTTTCTCTCTTCTCTGTATTATTCAGATGCATTTAAAAATCATTCTTTAGCTTAGAAGTAGACTGGATGTGAATTGACATCAGATGGTTTAGTAATCAGCAAGTTTAAAGGCTTTGGGGCTTTCCAAGCCCGACCAGGGAAATACGACAGCATTTTTGTCTCTTTGGCCCAGCTTTTAGAGAAAGGGTGAATCTAAAGCGGCTACCAACTGTGGGTTTGATAGCTTTATCTTTCAGGTTATGTACAGCATCTCAGAAAAACGTCTGCTCTGATATCTCTGCTTCTCTCATAAACAAGGATTTCATAGTCTAGACTTATTATTAGTCTTCCTTTTGACAGTACAAAATCTTATGTAAATTGCTTTAAAAGAGCAAGAAAAAAATCCTCCCTTGATGTTTAGATCCTCAGTCTTAATTTTAAGCATTTATACTGACAGAATGCTCATTTTCTAGATTTTTCTCTTTGAACCTCTAACGCTACTGGAATTAATTGAATAACTATATATGCAGTAAAAACCTCAAAGGATAACAAATCTGAAAAGAAATGAGAAAATTGGAAATTCAGCAAAGTGCCAGTCACTTTAGACATTTTGGTTGT
Organism: Antilocapra americana; assembly: GCA_007570785.1. Taxonomy (NCBI): domain Eukaryota; kingdom Metazoa; phylum Chordata; class Mammalia; order Artiodactyla; family Antilocapridae; genus Antilocapra; species Antilocapra americana. The sequence continues at coordinate 8,704,096 of ML661903.1, read as the reverse complement.
TTTGCAATTTGTAGTTTCAATGGCTGAAAATTTTCTTGACTGCCTCATTGTCTCACTAATCTGCCAGGAAATAAGAGCTGTGTTAAAAGGGTGGCATGGCTGGTGTGGAGGAGAATAAAACACCCATTTCATCCTAGCCTGAATGTCTGATTGGATATTGGATATTGTTTCCACTGTTATTTTTGACCTACACAGAGTGACTCTAGCCACGCATTTAGAAGCCAGGACAGAAAAGCAATTTCCCTATTATAAGTAAAACCTTGGCTTATATCTAAGTGATGTTATGCCAAAAATGTTTTTTGAAATATTTTTAGAACATTAAGATACGGCTAACTCTGGAGGAAGGAAAGTAATGTTGGTTTTATACTAACAGCTCATTTTCCTATAGCAATCAACTCCTTGGCACAATATTAAAAAAAGTCAATAAAAAGGAACACTTAGTGAATGCTCTCTCTCTGCTGAGTACTTTTTATTCATCCCCCCCCCCCAATTCAATCCTCGCAGCATGACCACGAGAAGAGGTTCTATTCTACAGTTGCAGAAAATGCAGTTTAAAGTGATGACGGAGCTTGCCAGTTGCCCATTTTGTAAACTGGAGCATCTGAATTTAGAACCAGGTTTGGCTTCCTTCTCAGCCCCATTGCTGCTCCGGCCTGTGCTGGAGCGTGGTGTGGGGTTCGAGGGGGCTAGTGGGGGTCCACAATGATAGAGTCACACGTGTCTGAATAATGTAATGGGTGTATGCAAGTAATAGAGAAATGGCACGATTCAGCGGTCCTCAGATAAGGACAAGGAGATCGAGACATGTTTAGTAGAGTTTAGAGAGGTACCCTTGAAAGTAGGAAAAGTCAGTCTCACTTCTCTTTTTGATATTCTGCTTGACCAGTTTCCAGCATGTGCTGGGAGGCTTCCTCCACGCTAACAGGCAGTTCTCTCATACATCGGCCAGAGTGTTTGAGAAGTCAGTTCATTTCTTCCTCTCTCCTCGCAAAGCTAGCATCAGATTCCGCAGGTGAAGGGTTTGTCCTATGAGTCTGTGCCCCCGCTACTTCAGATGCCAGTTGCAAGCCCAACTTGTTGCCTGTGCTTCTAACTGATGGGCTATAAAGTAGGGGTTCCCAAGACTCTCCTCAACTTCTGGTAATTTTCTAGAGCTACTTATGGAACCCAGAAACATTCTACTTACTGGCAATTACTGATTTACTATAAAAGGATATGACTGAGGAATAACCAGGTGGAAGAGATGCCCTGAACGAGGTGTGGAGGGAAAGTGCAGAGCTTCCATGTTCTCTCTGGGTGTGTCACTCATGCCAGATCTCCACGTGCTCACCAACACCAAACCCTGTCCTTCAGGTTATTAGGAAGACTTCCTTACACAGGCACAACTGATTAAATCATTGCCCACTGGTGACTAAATTCAGTCTTCAGCCTCTCTTCCCTCCTCAGTCGGACTGAAAGTTCCAACCCTGTGATCACATGGTTGATGATTCTGGCAACCAGCCCTCATTCTTGTTATTGTTCAGTTGCTAAGCTGTGTTTGACTGTTTGCAATTCCATGGACAGCAGCACTGCCAGGCCTCCCTGTCCATCACCGACTGCCAGAGCTTACTCAAACTCACATTCATTGAATCAGTGATACCATCCAACTATCTCATCCTCTGTCACCCCCTTCTCCTCCTGCTTTCAGTCTTTCCCAGAATCAAGGTCTTTTCCAGAGTCAGCTCTTTGCTTTAGATGGCCAAAGTATCAGAGCTTCAGCTTTTCCAATGAATGTTCAGGGTTGATTTTCTTTAGGACTGACTAGTTTGATCTCCTCGCTGTCCAAGGTACTCTCATTCTTAAGTGTTTCCAAAAGTTACCTCATTCACCTAATGAAAGATGCCTTTATTACTCTCATCACATAAGAAATTCCAAGGGCTTTGGGAGCTGTGAGCCAGGGACTATAGACAGAAACCAAATATGTATCTGAATGCTCAAATGTCAATTTCTTTATATATCACAGCATCACCACTTCCTTTTGTAGATTCAACATTGGCAGGATTCTTCTGTTAGAATTGAATGTCAGTCACGTTCAAAAAATCACTGGGCAGTGAAAAAGGAATAAAGCAACTGAATATGACTTACCCTGCACTACCTTGAAACTGTTTTTAGCTTTTAGCATCCAGTTGTATAACTACTGTGCATATCATTACTTACAGAACTTGTCACATGTTTTCAAAATTGAAATTAGAATAGTGAATTTACTTCAGAAATCCCCTAAAAAGTATCTTTCATTCTTACTCATGACTGATTCATAAAATCAATAATATGTGGGTCTAGTATTTCGAGAGATTTTCTTTTAAATGAGTTTCCAGGGCTTCAATGATTCAAAAAATTCCATTAAAGTATATTTTAAAAATTAAATTGAACCCACCAAATAACATGTCTCTGAATTCTTATTTGAAAATAACATAAAAGACAAGGTTAAAGAAGTTGATGTATATTTTATTGTATTTAAAATATTTATATGGGATGAAAATTGAGTGAGTTGGAATCTTTTATTCAGAGGCTGCTCAGTAAATAAAATACAAATATGTAAAACTCATTTTTACATGGTGAGATATAATTTATTAATTCTGTTTATTGGCCATTCAATGCTAATGAGAGGCTTAGAATAATTAAATGATTAACATGATAACTTATTAAGCATGTAATTCCCCTCTTTCATTTCCCTTTTGGAAATCCCATAAGTTTGCCTCCAAATAATGATTTTCGTTAGTCTTGATCTATTTTTCCTAGCAAAACAGACCCTGTTCTTCTTTCCTCCTGTTTATTTGTGTATTGGCTTTTAGCAACAGTTTTATTGAGATATAACTCATGTATCATAGATTCTATGATTCTCTACATGGAAGTAAAAATTGAGCTTATGTCAGAATGACACATGTTATAACTGGAAAAATTGGGAAGATAGGTTATTTTTAGAATTTTCATAGCAAAAGCCTTAATTTTTTTCATCAAATTCTGCATCTTAGAAATAATAATAGGTGCTTTTCTGGTCCTAACAACAAATAATGGTAAATTTGAGGTATTAAGCTGCCTTCATCTAATCAAACATCTCTTCTTTCTTAATTTTTGAAGATTAATTATTTTTAAGCACTCTAAGTGAAGTGAAAGTCAGTCATAACTCTTTGCAACTCCATGGACTGTATAGTCCATGGAATTCTCCAGGCAGAATACTGGTGTGGGTAGCCTTTAAGTTCATAGCAAAATTGAGAGGAAGGTTCAGAGAATTCCTATATACTCCTTCCTCCCCTGTTACTAACATCCCCCATCAGATTTGTTCATTTGTTGGAATTCATGAACCAATATTTGCCATCATAATCATCCAAAGTCTATAGTTTATATAAAGGTTCGTTCTTGGTGGTGTACATTCTGTGGGTTTGTTCAAATATATAGTGACATGCAGTAGTCCTTATAGTTTCATACAAAATATTTTCATTGTCCTTAAATTCCTCTGGTCTCTATTTATCCCAACAGCACAACGCGCCCAGCCCCTGCTCTTTTTGCTGTCTCACTAGTTTTGCCTTTGCCTTTTGCAGAATGTCCTATAGTTGGAATTATATGGTAGGTAGCCTTTTGAGATTGACTTCCTTTACTTAATAATATGTATACAAGTTTTCTCCATTTGTTTTTAGCACTGAATATTATTCCATTGTCTGGATGTACTGCTGTTTGTTTATTCATTTATCTGTTGAAGGACATCTTGTTTGCGTCCAAGTTTTGGCAGTTATGAATAAAGCTGCTATAGATATCATGTCCAGGTTTTGTAGGGACATAAGTTTTCGGATTCTCTGAGTGAATACCAAGGAGTGAGAGTACTGGATTCACATGAGTGTGTTTAGTTTTTTAAGAAGCTGTCAGACTGTCATCTAAAGTGGCTGTGCCATTTTGCATCCCCCCTAGCAATGAATGTGAATCCCTGGCATCAGCACATTTGCTGGTGTTAGTGTATTGGATTTTGGCCGTTCTGCTAGGTGTATAGTGGTATCCCATCCTTGTTTAAATTTGTATTTTTCTCTGATGACATATTATGTGGAACATCTTTTTACTTATTTAATAACTGTTAACACATTTGGCCCATTTTAAAATCCGGTTGAGTTTTAAGAGTCTTTTATTATACATGTATTTTGCAAATATTTTTGTCCTATTAGTGTGTTGTCTTCTTATTCTCAAGATACTGTCTTTCACAAAGAAGTTTTTTTTTAATTTTATTTAAGTCTAGCTTATCATTTCTTTCATGTTTCATGGCTTTGGTGTTGTAGCTAAAAATCATCACCATGTCCAAGATCACCTAGGTTTTCTCCTAGTTTATCTTCTAGAAGTCTTATAGTTTTGCATTTTATATTTAGATGTGTTATCCATCTGGAATTACCTTTTGTGAATGTTGTAAGCCCTGAATGTAGATTTCCTGTTTTGCAAATAGATGTCCATTTGAGTTCTTTCAACAACTTTGGTTGAAAAGACTTTGCTCCATTGTATTGCCTTTGTGCCTTTGTTGAATGAACATCAATTGACTTATATTTATGTGGATCTATTTCTGGGCTCTCAGTTCTTCCATTCTAGTGATCTGTTTGTTTATTCTTTTACCAATACCACACTATCTTTATTAGTGTAGCTTTATAGTTAATCTTGAAGTGAGGTTGTATCAGTTGTTCAGTGCTGTTTCTTCAGTACTGTGTGGCTTCTTCTGGGTCTTTTGTCTTCTCTTACTTTGAACTGATAAAGTTTAGATTCATGGTGCTTCATTTATGCCATTTTATTCTGGAATCATAACTAAGTCTTGCCAGTGATGTTTTGATTGGACCTTTACTATAAAAAAGTCACAATGTCTCTATTCTACATTGCTGAATTTTCTGAAGGTTTCTTTTTTCTCTAACTTGCAAATGGAATTTTACAATATGTTTTCTTCTTTTGAAAATGAAAATTATGTACCTGAAGATATATTCAAAAGTACATATTATGGGAAGAAGACATAGATAGCCCTCTAAAAAGAGATATCCCATGGTCCTTTATAATTATAATTTCTGCACAGTATATTTATCTTTATTTAAATGGTACCCTACTGAAGTTTTATCATATCATCAGTTGTTAGCATTTGTATTAAATTTGGTGATGTTTTATTTCTAAATTTTACTAATTTTTAAGTGAAATACCCCTTTCTTCCTATAATGTCTTAAAAAGATGATTTTAAGCACAGTTGTAAAAAACCCACCTGCCAATGCAAAAGATGTGGGTTTGATCCCTGGGTCAGGCAGATCCCCTGGAATAGGAAAGGACAACCAGCTGGCTTCAGTATTCTTACCTGGGAGATCCCATGGACAGAGGAGCCTGGCGGCCCGCAGTCCATGCCTTCGCAAGTAGTTGAACATGACTTAGCAAAAGGGCACATCAAGAGCCCAGATCGACTTTAAATATTAGGGTTTGTTTCTGTATACATTTAACATTTAAAGAAGAGTGACAGCCTACCAACTGCATAATGCACTCTCCTGAGAATCAAGCTTGCGCATGCCACCAGAGTCACAGAAAAATGCAATTCTGGCTACAAAATAAATTCAAAAGGCATTTTTCTTCCACCTTAGCTTCAGCATATTTTAAAGCCTGGTGTGCCGTGGAGGCATGAGTTTGGATGTTGGTATATTTTAAAAATGTAAGCTCCAGTTTTTAAACAGTCAAGCCTGATGTGTAGGGTACACACAGCATCGATGAGACTGTCAAAGGAACCAGAGAACTGGCTCTTTGCAAGTGAAGGTGCTGAGTTATTTACATGTAGATCAGCTACACTGGGTTGAGTTGCCCCAGCCTATGGGGGCTCAGGACTTCAAATCACTTTGAAAAGACCACACCTGGGCTATAGATTCCTGTGGGCCTTGGTTCCTTGATTACATTTATGGTTGGATTCACAAATTTATCGAAATAAAGCCAGTTCACCTATTTGGGGCCAAATGGAATACAGATGAAGAAATTTTTATATACTTGATGAAAGGAACGGGTCCAAAAGCAATTACTGTTTTGAACTTTGAAAGCAAGGCCAACTGCCATCAAGGCCGAAGCATGAACCACTGCATTCTCTGCCTGGCAAGCTAAGCTCTGTTTGAAATGAGCCCTTAAGATTCTAAACCCTTACTCTACTCAGGCATTAGAATGTCCAAGTCTGTCTTTTTTTAAAAAACAATTCTGTTTATTATCCAAGCAGTGATTTGGAAAAAAAAAAAAAATAGACTTTTCTAGAGAGAGGGTGAAAACACTCACAGATTGTTGGTGGTATTATCAAATGAGTAATTTGTTGGAGGGCCTGGAAGAGCAAACTAATTTACTAGTTATAAAACCAATGATGCTTTTCTGAGGTATGTGAATGAATTGAAATCCTTCCATCTTACCAAAAACAAAAAAAAAGGATTAACAGTAAGAAATATACTTTATAAATAACATTAACATTTTCACAATGTATGTAGCATATGTCCTCCTAGTCTTGCATATGTGATGTCATCTATGGATTAGGTTTGCATGTTTTATCCAGTATATTAAAACTGATTTGTGTGTGTACATGTGTGTGTGTGTGCTTAGTTTGGGGAGAGAGTTGTGGAAGTTGATAGTGGTCTAATTAAATAAAAAGTCTAGAAATCATCTTTCTAAATTTTATTTTGAAACTGGGCCATTGAGTCTCTTTCTTAGATTTGATTCATTTGTCTGATTACTATCATTTGCCCAGTAATTGTGAAAAAGAAGCACCGTGGTGATTACATTTTTATAAGTAAGGTAACATCTGACTTACACATTTGCATAAACTCTTTTCACATAAAAATGATAGACATTTTCTCTGATGATAGAATCAATACAGGAAAATCTCATTCCTTCAATGTATACATTTAGTTCTTTAGCACTAAAATAGTGTTAACTTGAAGTTGAAGCAAATTATTGTGTATATGCTGAAACATCATTATGGAGTATAATGGGAGGATTAACATTTTTCTTTGAGTTTTTGTGCTTACTGTTTTCTTATTCTGTGGTGACAGCTGATAGTTTTTGTTACAGTTTTATATCGGTAATCTCAGGAATATGTATTGCAAGTCTGAAGGAAATGTAGAAAAATGGACCAGGAGCGAACTCTTTACTCAAGAGGAAAAATGAGGCATAGATGATACAATGATGGGTCAGTTGAATCCTCATCATGGACTGAAGGAGGATATAAAATAATCCTGTATTCTTATGACTTGTTACAGGTAAAATTCCATATGGAGTCAGATTTGCAATGAATGGAATGTTTTGAGCTTAGTTACAAGGTTTTGTTTGCCCTGTATTGTAAAATTAACTTCCTCTTAACCAGAATAGGTTAATTTTTTTGATGCATTATGCACAATTCTACCTATTCATTATTGAAATTTTACAAATAATCCTCTAATTATTCCTAGGTTTCAGATCAAGAATTATTAAAAATTATTTGCAACAAAGGAACTTGCTTTATATCCTGCTCAGTATCACATATTGCTACTTTGTTCTTAGCAAAAATTACTCTTTCTAAGGTTCTACTTCAATTACAGTTCAAAACTTCTCACTCTTTCTTGATTTATAATACATTTAGATAAGCTTTTAAGAAATAGGCCACATTTATCTCACCCATTTCCCTAATTCCTACATCTAGACCTAAAGGACAGACCTCCTATTTAAGTTAGTTTTGAAAAAATAAAATGCATTTTTTTCCTTTTGTGACCAAAATATTTTTTTAACCACCCCATCAAGTGAACTTTTAAATAATCAAATTTGCATTGAACTATTTGTGAGATGGAAAATGATAATCAATGAAAATTCAGTAAAATGCATATATAAACCCTTGAATGTCAAAAGAAAAGTATCTGATCTGAGCTCTGGAATATAAAACATTTTAATCTTTTTCAAACTAGAGTACTTAACTTTCATTAAATGTGCTCATATGAGATAATATAATCTAGTTCTAAATCAGGAGTTATTTTGACTGGATTGCATTAGTCAGAAGTTGCTTTTACAGTTTTATCCCAAAAGTTTACTTGGACTGTATGAAATCTCCAGTATTTGATGAATTGTGACCTGCAAAACCAGCAGTTCCATTAGGTTGGGTCTAAAGGTGCCCACCCTAAAAGGTCCTTGAAGAATATAAACACAGAAAGATGGAACAGGAAAGAAGCTTCAGGATCAAGATCAACTTTAGCTATTTGTTCTCTAAACTTCCTTGTGTTCCCACCTGGTTTGTAGCCAGTCTCCTTGTTGCTAGCTGTTTGGAGCTCTCTGGCTATGTAATTGATACTGCTGTTTGAAAGTTCATGATTTTTCATCTGCTCTTTTTATGCAGACAGCTATCAGAGAACAGGAGAACCTTTAGCTTTGAAGGAGCTTTAATATTGAACTAGGGGTATTTGACGTCAATCAATTTTCAATTAAAGTGACCCCGATAGCAGGAGTCAACAAACTTTTTCTGTAAGCAATTGGCTGTTTTAGGCTTTATAGGCCATATAATCTTTGTTTCAGTTCCTTAGATACTTCACTGCTATTATTGGGCAAAAGCAACCATAGAAATCATGTAAATAAATGAATATGCTTGTGTTCCAATAAAACATTGTTTATCGACATTGAAATTTGCATTTCATGTAGGTTGTCACATCATGAATATTTATTATTATTTTGATTTTTCCCCAACTCGTTAAATACGTAAAGATCCCTCCGATCTCATGAGTTACACAGACAGACGACCAGATGGATTCGGTTCACTGGCCATCCTTTATAGCATCTTTGACACGGATCATCTGACATCATCGTAAGCATTTCACTTGATTGGGAGAGGACATAAGTCAACACATCTCAAGTGCTTCAATTGCCCTTATAAATGCAGTATAAACATATTATAAAAACTGTTTTGAATCAAACAGAAGAAAAAACATCCTGTTAATATTATTGCAGTAGCATAATTATCATTAATGTTGGGCAACATTTTCCTCCAAAACATTTCCTATGTATATTTTTAGATTTCTGTGATAATCATTTATATATTTTGAACACTCTTTTTGTCATATAACACTGCCTTCTAAGTATTTTCCATAAAGTGCATAATTGTATAAGTGCAAGTTTAGGTGTCTTGACTAAATACAGCTCACTTGAACAGCTCTTCCATTTTGTACTTGGCTTTTATCAATTTTGGACACTTGGGTTGCTTTCAGTCATTTCACTAAGATGATTTTACCTCTATGCATATTGTTAAATTTTCAGGGTTTAAATTAATTTCTTTGGGAAGATTTCCATAAGTCAGATTACAGAGTTGAAGTGTATGATTATTGTAATTGTTGAATTTACTAAAGGGTATGGTGCTTGTATTAATGGAAATGGTACATTAAGTCTTTTATATGTGGCAGGCAATGTGCTAAGTACTTTAATTATAGTATGTCACTGAATCCTCACTATAGCTCTATGAAATAAATGTCATTGTCCCTAGATATAGAAAAGTAGAATTATAGTTTTTATTAACAGAGTCCAAGTTAAAATTTCAGTGTGTCTGACACCAAACCCTATATTGAGGCATCTAGTCATATTTTACAAATTTACAATGCCAGTCTGCCCAAAATGTTATTCTAAATTCTCTCTTTGAAGTGAAATCCTTCAAATCCCTTTGAAATTTATTTTAATATTAAATCTTTCATGAATCTTTCTCTAAAACCCATGTGGCAGAATTTGTCATTCCTCTTGCACTTCCAAAGGCTTATCACAGTGCAATATTTTTAGCATCTTGAGCAAGGCATGGTGGTCTATTTATACCTTGAGTTAACCCAACCCTTTTACAAAATCAGGGACCAATACATATCTGTGACTATAACTGTAATGAGTCATGATCTACTTCTAGAAGCTTCTCCCCATTGGCACGAATCCTTTGTCCCTGTTGCAGAAGAATGTGGTAAACAGAAATCTCTGGTCTTACCCTTGTTTTGTTTTCTTTGCCCTCACTTCAGGTGCCTTCCCAATCTCTCACCCTAACATTACCCTCACGGTCTTATTTCGATGTCCTAAGCTTTCCTCGGAATGCATCCTGGCCCAGCCTCCTCACCAGCAGGGATCATGCAGGTTTCCTCTTCAGTCTTAGAAAAGCTAGAATGAAATCAGGGCTGCTTCTGGAGAAATCAGAATGCTCAGAAGACCACAGACAGCACAGACTTAATTTCCAGGTTATATCTTGTTTGTTGTTGTCGGTCAGCCGCTGTTATTTCTCTTTGTGACCCCGTGGACTGCAGCACACCAGGCTTTCCTGTCCTTCACTATCTCTGAGAGTTTCCTCAGACTCATGTCCACTGAGTCAGTGATGCCATCCAACCCTCTCATCCTCTGTCACCTCCTTCTCCTCTTGCCTCAGTCTTTCCCAGCATCAGGGTCTTTTCTAAGAAGTTGATTCTTCGCATCAGGTGGCCAAAGTATTGGAGCTTCAGCTTCAGCATTGGCCCTTCCGATGAATATTCAGGGTTGATTTCCTTTAGGATTGACTGGTTTGATATGGTTTAAATATCCTCAAATATGAATGGCTATAATTTGAGTCAGAATTGATCTGGAAAGGTAGGGGATAGATCGATTTAGCTGAGTTCTGGTTCTATCAATTTGCCCTATGAAGTGTCTGACCTAGCCATCACCATTGCTCTTGACCTGCTCCACTGTGGTTGTCTCATCATCATCACCATTGTTAGCATTGTCATCACCGTCATGTCATTGTAAACTTTGTAACATCTTCCTAGGCTGAACACGAGGGCTGCATTACCATTCTGAGGGCTGCTTAGATTGAATTTTTATCTCATCTCCTATTGTATAGTTTTCTTAATTAACTCTCTCTAGCCTGTATATCCTATACTTTTTGGAAAGGGTGAAATTAAAAAAAGGAAGATCCAAATTACACCCAGACAATATAATAATTGAACTACCTAATGCTAAATGAGGACTGTTAGTAATGAAATGTCATTCTAGAAAGATCTGTTTGGAAATTGCATCCCAATTCACCACTTTGACATTCTTAATAAAGTTTTGTCAGAAGTTGAAGCAGGATTTAACTCATAGCTATATTCAAAAATAACTGTATTCTTCAAATGGTAGAAATAGCTAAATGTAAACTTAAGCAAATGAATTTTATGTAAGAATTTCTGCAGATTTCTACAAATCCTGAAATGAGAATATATTATATCTGAAATATTTTCATATTCTGTTTTATGATCATGTATTTGGGGAAAAAAATCTTTGTATAAAGTACTATTCATCTTCCTCAGTTAGCCTTGTATAAAAACAAGCATAGATAGAATTAAAATGCTCCCTAACTTTAGAGTTTAATCTTAAAAGGAGAATGCTATTTTTAATTGGTATAAGTTTTTCTTAAAAGCAATGCATCAGGCAATTTGTAATTGGATAAGACATTCTTCAGTTGAATAAAAGGCTGCAGCTTCATTATTTAACACATGTAAGAATCAACTTTTGCTTAGTAACCAGAAGCTATATGTACACTAATGAGAAGGTTACATAACACAATTTAACTCTATGTTCTGCTTACCTTTGTATTCAAAAAAACCTGTTTGAATTTACAAGGAAGATATGGGATCATTATTCTGCTATAAGCACAGTGATGATTACGAATAATGAATATCGGAATGCTATGATAGAATAAAGCCACAAGCCACGGTGTGTCTTGCTGCTAAATTATTTAAAATGCTGCCTGATAATTACAGACTTATTTTAAGTCTACATCTGTACATGTTAAAGCTGGAATGTGTTTCAATCAGTACCATTTTTTCCTTCTTGGTTGGGTGGGTGGAGGATGTTCTTGATAGAAAATGTGTTTTACAGTTAGAATGTTAAAAGAGAAGCTATATTTAAATTAATAGATATTTTGGGGGAGTCAAATGTCACTCCAGGGCAGGGATTACTGAAATTTTAGAAATACATTGAAAGAAGTCTATTATAATTAGCGGAATTGTGACTCACTTTGTTCTATGGAAAACATGAAGGAAGGAAATACATTTTGTCATTAAGGAAACAAAATTTGAATTGCATACTTAACACTTCATTAAATATGTAGATTGCTGTGAAATCTGGTGAGAAAGTTAAGGATAGTGAGATGCCGTAAAGACATCTTCCCACACACAGTCATTTGTTTCATATATGGTAAAGTTAGAAAAATGTAAGAAGAACCAGAGAAAATCCAGAGTTAGTTAGACAAATAAAATGAGTGATTGGAAGCAAAAGGACTTAATGGGGAATATATCTTTTCAGAGGTAAGTTAAGAACTATTTTAACACCTTTTAATACAGCATTTTGGTATACTGCATGTGAAATAATGTGGGCTGCATTTAAGAGTGAAAGTTAAAATGTTATACCACATGCGAAATGAAGTCATGGAACACCACTCATTTCTTGCATTTCGGCTAGTCCAAGTTCACATTTCTTAAGTTTTTTCAATCAATTTTTATCAAAGTACAGTTGCTTTACAACACTGTGAGACTTCCTAAATATAGCAGAGTGAATCAGCCATACATATACACGTCCATAGACACATGCATCCCCTCCCCCCAGGTCGCCACAGTACATTGAGTAGAGTTCCCTGTGCGCACAGTATGTTCTAATTAGTTATCTGTTTTATACATAGTGTCAGTGGTCTGTATATGTTGGTCCCAGTCTCTGAACTCCTCCTACCACCTCCTTTCCCCGTCGGTATCCATACATTTGCTCTCTACCACAGTGTCTGTATTTCTGCTTTGCATATGAGATCAGCTACACCATTTGTTTAGATTCCACATAGAAGCATTAATGCACAATACTTGTTTTTGTTTTTCTGATTTACTTCACTCGATATCACACTCTCCAGGTCCATCCACATCTCTACAAATGACCTAATTTTGTTCCTTTTGATGGCAGAGTAATGTTTCATTGTATACATGACCCATATCTTCTTTATCCATTCCTCTGTTGATGGATATTTAGGTTGCTTCCATGTCCTGGCTACTGTAAATAGTATTTCTGTAAACATTGGGGTGCATATGTCTTTTTGAATTAGAGTTTTCTCTAGGTGTATGCCCAGTATTGGGATTTCTGGGTCATATGGTAGCTCTGTTTTCAGTTTTTGAAGGAACTTCCATACTGTTCTCTGTAGTGGCTATGCCAGTTTATACTCCCACCAACACTACAGGAGGGCTCCCTTTCCTCCGTACCCTCTCTGGCTTTTATTGCTTTTAGAATTTTTAATGATGGCCATCCATCAAAATGGCTGGTGTGAGGCAATATCTCATTGTAGTTTTGATTTTGCATTTCTCTAACAATTAGTGATGTTGGGCATCTTTATCTGTATTTGCCCATAAATGTCTTTTTTGGAGAAATGTTTATTTTTAGGTTTTCAGCTTCTTTTAAAATTTTTTGATTGGGTTGTTTGTGTTTCTCACAGTGAGCTGCATGAGCTGCTTATATATTTTGGAGATTCATCCTTTGTCAGTTTCTCCCAGTTGTTTTTTTCATTGTGTTTGTAAGGTCCAACGCTATAAAACTCTTAGAGGAAAAGACAGGACACTCTTCAACATAAATCACATCAAGGTCTTTGTTGATTCACCTCCTAGCGTAATGAAAATAAGAAAATAAATATATAGGACTTAATTAAACTTAAAAGCTTTGTTCACAGCAAAAAAAAAAAAAAACCCAAAAAACAAAAAAACAAACAAACAAAAAACCCATAAACAAGACAAAGAGAAACCCTCAGAATGGAAGAAAATATTTATATGCATTTCTTCATGTCGATCATTCAGATTCATGAGCATTCACACAGTCTCTGTCTCAGATGCATTGTTTGCATACGTTTAGTGACTTTTATTTGAATTCTTGACTCTATCTCTGTCCCTCCTCTGCAGGAATATTTGCCTACAACAATAATATTTGCAACTTTATTTTTAACTCTTCTGGAAATCAAAGCTAAGTTTTTACTTTGCTGTTCTTTTCAAATATAGGATAATATGAACAGTATATAACTGAGGATCTATGATGAATTCAACATTGTGGTTAACAGTTTTGTACATAATAACTCTTCTATCCCTTTTTTTCTTGCTGTTGAAATATAGTCAATTTGCAATGTTTGTTAGTTTCTGGTGTAAAGCAAAGTGATTTATACACACACACGCACACACACACACACACACACTCACACACATATTCTTTGTCATACTGATTCCATTATGGTTTATTGCAGAATATCAAATATAGTATATAGTTCCCTGTGCTATATAGTAGGACCTTCTTATATCTTAATATCACTTTAATATAAGAGGTATATACTTTTTATATCTAATTATAATTCTTTGATTTTTATAAACTTCATAGATGGAAAAAACTATGAACCAAAGATGCTAGGTAACTTCCCTTGAGCAAGTCATTCCTAATGTTGATCATCCTATAAACCTCACTCTGTGCCCATTTTAATGAAAAGCCATTGCATTTTTATAAAATGGTTTATGGGATATTTTGATGAAACAGTGCTGCACACTTTGAGGGTATATAGAAAACTTGTTTTGAGAAAGAGTCCCTGCTAAATTACAGCAACCTTATGTTTGGAAAGTAATAAGTGAAGTTATTCAATTGTTCCTTCTCTAATTGTTTCCAACCAATTGCTCAGTGGCCTTTGACCAGTTGAGTGAATGATTTCAAACTTTTCAATTTTCAAGCTGACTCACATGCAAATTAAATCCCGGAGATTGTTTGTGAAACTGGTGGCTGGTCATCTGAAATGCCTTTAATTGGTCACAGTTATGACACTTAGCACTGATTTTACCATAATAGATAAACGAGTAGAATTAAAAGTACCTTTAGCTATTAAATTCTAAACAGCCATTTTTTTTTTCACTCCAGATTCATGGTATCTGATAACAGTGTAAACAAATACATTATGACCTCTTGAAAAAATAAACCATAATTAGTGTAGGCTTATAAATAATAACCCCATGATCACTGTTTATCTCATGCTTGCATCTCTTCTTGTCTGTGGCACTCATTTGAATCAGGAACACTGTGTAATTAAGATATAGATTTGTTCTGCTGGGTCCCCCTTATTTCTATAAATTCAATAGTCTCGAAAAACTTTATCTTGGAAAACATGTCGTAAACATGATTGACCATATTAGCTTTGCTTTACCATCAGGCTATTAGACCAAACCCTTTAGCTGTCAGAATCAATTCAGGATTTAATTAAATTGCCCCATGCTCTGACCTTTAAGAGGGAATGTCACAAGACTTTTCAGGTATTAACATGATTGGATTTTCTTTTGAAGCAGGTAGAAGGAAAAGAAAAATGGTATAAAATAGCTACTTAAAAAAAAATTGTATTGAAGTATAGTCAATGAAAAGTGTTGTGTTTAATAATTCTTTAAGGCAAAGTGACTCAGTTATACATGTGTGTGTGTCTGTGTACTCTTTTTCATACTGTTTTCCTAAGGTAGTTACTTTGAAAGCTCTAATTTGCATATTTTGCATAAACATTAGCTGTTTCTGACCTTTCACCTTCCTGTCCTTACGGTGAGTTTTATCTGCCTTTTCTGTGCACATGTTTTCTAAATGCCCCTTGTGCCATTTTTGGTGTTCAATCATTTTCTTGTGAATTCAACAGTAATAAAAAAAATATTTTTTACCTGTCTGATATATACTAAGGCCTGTGCTGGACACTGAGCCTCTCTTAAGGAGGCGGTGAACACTGCAGTCTGTCCTCATGGAGCTTATAGTCTAGTATGGGCAAATGATAGTCAAGAAACCCCTTACATGTATTATAACAAGATGTTACAATTCTCATAAAATATATGTATGTACATATATACACATACCTATATTTAGCCCACCAGGCTCCTCTGTCCATGGGATTTCCCAGGCAATACTGGAGTCAGTTGCCATTTCCTTCTCTGGGGTATCTTCCTAACACAGGGGTTGAGCCTGCATCTCCTGCATTGGCAGTCGGATGCTTTTACCTCTAAGCCACCAGGGAATCCTCAGTATATAACATAGCAATGTGTAAATAAATTGGGGAGTGTTGGGAGCATATCTGTAATGGGATCAGATGCAGACTATCCTGAGGAATTAACCTTTGAGCTGAGATCTGAAAGAGATGCAGAAGGTGGTTGAGTGAAGTAACATAGTGATGGGTGAAGTACTGGTGATCTAGAATTGGGAAACAATTTGGACAAAGACCTAAGAGGGCAGGAAGCAGGATCTTCAAGGACCGATGGACAGTGAGGAAGGCTGGTGGTTCATGGGGGGCATGAAGGGAGATGGAAAGATGAGCAGTAGCAGTTCTCAGAGGTCCTTGAAGACTTTGGAAATTCTTTCTAAATCTGAGCTCCCTGGAAAAGCCTATGTACAGCCGTCCCTATTAGGTTCTTTCCATGCCTTCTTAGTTGATTGCTCTTGAGATAATTTAAGGATGCAGAATTTCAGTGCCTTTCCTTTTTAAGCAGGACTGCCCATTCTTGAGAAACCACTATCCTTTTAAATTTTCTGACAATAAATCCACATCTATTTTTGTTGCTTTTTCTTCGTTTTATTCTTTCTGTTGCTTCCATCCAGTTTTCCTACCTTTAAACATCATTTTCCTGTCCAATCAAGGTCTTCATCCCTCTCAGCCATGACAGCAGTACTCCAGAAGCATACGGCCCTTTCCTCCAGGTTTTCTTCTTGCATGCATCTCATCTTCCTGTCCTTTCTTCTTGGCTGGAATTAAGTCCTGAGTTGCCATTTTGCTCATCACTTTCTTTACTTTTTGGATGATGAAATTGTCAGTGATGCACATCAGGAACGTATCTGATGGTTGGCTCTCAGCTGAATTTTGCTTCCAGGAGATGCATGGGTAAATGAGGCTTCCTATAGCCAGATTACCTTCCAAGGATGCTGTTTTTAAGAATTTTACCGAGAAAGCTGGTCCATGGATTTCATCCATGCTTTTGGTGTTTATTCCGTTGCTGTACTAACACTTTTATTTCTCTTCTGTCTGTTCTCAACAAATTGCTTTCTATATTGTGATTTCTCCTTTTTAAAATTGGTGGATTTTCTTTTAGGTTTTCTTGTAGCTGCCTATTTTATGTACATTCAGGGTGTGGCTATGCTCTGAGGCTTAATGGCATGCTAAATGCATAAGATTTGGAAATGTATGAGAAAACCAAGAGTAGGCCACACAAGAACCAGGGGACATAAACCAGGTGAAGACAGCAGATCATCTCCAATCCAAGTGCTGGGTGAGATTAGGATTCAAGTCATTTGCCAGCATCTAAGGGTAAGAGCTGATAGGTAGCTAATCAATACAGTATATGACTGAGAATGATGATGATAAGATAATGATGAAAATGATATGCTGCTACAGATGTCGATTTGTTTCCATTTTCTTTAACTTTTAGGTTTAACTTTTTTTTTTTTTTCTTAATACAGGTCTCCCCAGGTGGCTCAGACAAAAAGAATCCGCCTACTATGTGGGAGACCTGGGTTCAATCCCTGGCTTGGGAAGATCCCCTGGAGAAGGGAATGGCTCTCTACTCCAGTATTCTTGCCTGGAGAATTCCATGGTCACTAATACATGCTCAGTCTCTAGAATGCTGTAGTTAGTTGTTCCAAACTACTGGGACAATTTGAAAGAAGCTCAGTGTAGTGTTAGCTGTTCAGTTATGTCCGACTCTTTGCGACCCCATGGACTGCAGCCCGCCAAGCTCCTCTGTTCATGGGATTCTCCAGGCAAGATTTCCTGAGTGGATTGCCAAAAGAAGCTTAACAAGTCAAAAATCATAGTTTGTAGTCATTTAATATTCTCTGAAAGGCTTGTCCAAGTTAAAGGTGAAAAAAATGTACATAATATGTACGTAGTCAAATACCAGTTAGCTTCATAGTCTATCAGATTATAGTTGTCAATGACAGTTATTTGTGTTTTTTCAAAATCTTTTTTTTTTAATCTATAAATTTATTTTCTTTGGCCAGCGGGAGAAATGGAAATTCCACGTGCTTTTTGAACTCTGTCCGTTCTCAAGCCACACTTGGAGTAACTTCCTGTGCTGGTTCTGTAAGAATGTCATTTATTTGGGGACTCCATCTCTCTGTCAGAGCCTTTGAATAGAGTGGAAGAGAAGGTCAGAGCCTGGATATTTATTCTGGGCCACTTAAAGCTGCTTGAGTAATATGGTTTTCTCATGAGAATCATTTCCACTTTTAAATAATTCTTCCAAATGGGTCAGACAGCCTTAAAATTTTAACTAATTTTCATCAATTGCACATCTTGAAAAAAATATATATGTTTGTATATACATATGTATAATTTGGAAGCTTAAGCCAATGGTAAGCCACTCTATTTTAAGGAGTAATCCAAATTATCCAGGGAAATAATTTATTTATTTTTTTTGTCAACCATCTGGTACATAATAATTTGCTGAAATGCCAAAGATTTATGGATTTTATTGCAACAATACTTTCTGTGATGGAAGGAACTTTATTTCATTATCCTGTTTGCAAAACTACACCTTTCTTTTTTTGTGGAGCGTGGCTGCTCTCATTGACACTGTGATGGGTAGCACAGTTCATGATGACTGTCACAGAACTGTTTAAGCCCTAAGGACACTTCAAAGCATCATCTTGGTTCTTACTCTGCCAAATACAACTTGTATTTTCTTTGCTTGAAAAGTTCTTATATTAGGCCCTCACCATATTTGCCCATGCCCTGAAATTGCATGTTCTCATTATTTTCCCTAGTGATTTTCTTTACTGGTACTCACTCTTAAAGGTCCTGCCAATATTTACTGTGTTTAATGTTTGGCTCAAAATGGTCACAAAACAGCCCATCATCAGGGATTCTCCAGGCCAAAGGCATTAGAGCAAGCAAATAATTCAGTAGAATAATATGTCCTGGTATCACAGTTGCCTTCATTCTCGAGTCTCTGATTCTTGGAGCACAAAGCAGCAAGTCTCCAACCAGACCAGTCCAATAGAGTTTGGACCACAGCCCCAAAATGCACACACAGACATAGAGATCCTTTTATATTATTATTGTGTAACTTGACATGTGAGATCCAAGAGAAGAACACTGCACATATCATATATAACAGGGAATGGATCAGTCTATTGCCCAGGAGCTTGTGCTGTAGGAAGAAGAAGCACATTGAACAAGTCACAGCAATTTAGTGTGCCTGAGAAGAAATGCAGGATGTCGTGTGAACTTCAAGAAAGGGACTCCACCTCAAGGGAGGAATGTTTTAGAGACTTTAGGAGGAAATGCCCTACAATCAGGTAGAAAGTCTAGGAGAGTAGGGGAGAGATGGAAGAGCAGGTTAGAGGTAGAAGCAATAATATGGGTAAATCCAAAGAGACCACAGAATGTTCCAGAAGCACTCTGGACAAACTGGAGTTTCTTAATTCATAGTTTTTGACTCATCTTGTTTTTAAGATCAAGGCATGTTGTTGAAGGTCATTTCTTTGGTTCTAACCTTTGGGATATTGTTTGTGCCTAGAATTTTTGAGAAAGCAATAAAACATCCCTACAAGGCCCCAACTTTTCTTAGCTAATATGCTGACTAGCTAGAGTAACAGCATAATTGATGATGCAACTTTTACAAGCTTAGAAGTGCTTTGCTTTTATGTTGTTGTTGAACCAAGTGACTCGTTGCAGCAGGTACTTGAGGCTCTGTGTTGAGCTGTTGCTATGAGCAGTAAGTTTATCTTCTTAGGCTTTAAACACAGGAAAGAACTGAGAGGAAATGCAGATATATTGGTATAGCATGCATATTCTGGGCTGCTCATTGATGCTCCTGTTGGTCTTATTTGCCCAACTATTTGTTTCAGATAAATATAAAGTATGTAGAGAACAAGAAGTAGCATAGACAAACATCTGTTGCTGAGAACTGTTCATTTTGAAAGTCATGTTTTTTGTTCTCATTGTTTTCTTGGAATACTGGCATCATCCAGATGCTCAGGTCAGATGAGAGCATAAGTAAGAAAGAAATTGCTATGACTTTGGAGCTGACAGGCACAATTCTGACGTGTGGACATAACTGGGAAGAAAACCAAAACATTGAAATTCACAAATAAGAGCTGAAAATGAGGATCATGCTGTCTGCTTCAGAAATTATTTTATGTCCAATATTTTTTTGGCAAATATGCCTGGCATTGAAGGATTTAGGACACAAAAGATAAAAGATGACTATTTGGAGGTCTCCCAGGAACCAAAGTCTGGCAGGTGGTGGCTCATCCCTCAGATGCTTTCAGTTCGACACATGTGAAATGCAGACAGTTTCAACAAGGATGCTTTTAGAATGATTCAGTTGGATAAGAGACGCTCCCTAAAAGACTGGACTGATTTCTAGTTGTTCATGATCATCAGGATAGATCTTGCTCATACTTTCCCACATATTTTCTGGAATTGGCTAAACTTACACTTCCTACAGTTTGTTGAGTGTTCACTATTCAACAGGGTGTAAATCTTACCCGTGTTCTTTCTATCTATGGGTACCTTATAAATCTGCATTCAGTGGTTTTGAAGCTAACAAACACTGCAAGATAGAACCACTCTGATCACTAATGTTATCACTTCAATGTAAGGGTTTTTTTTAAATTTTTTAATTTGGATCAGTTGAATATTGGCAGAAATAAAATATATGACTTTAATTTTAGTTAATTTTATGGGACTATAATTGCTTTGTAATGTTGTATTCATTTCTACTATATAGCAATGGGCATCAGCTATAGGTATACATAAATCCCTATTTTTTTGGATTTTCTTCCCATTTAGTTCACCACAGAGCACTGAGAAGAGTTCCCTGAGCTATACACTAGGATATCACTAGTTTTCTGTTTTCTCTGTATGTCAGTTGCTCAGTGCTGTCCCACTGTTTGTGACCCCTGTGGCCTGTAGCCCTCCAGGCTCCTCTGTCCGTGGGATTCTCCAGGCAAGAATACTGAAGTGGGTTGCTATTCCCTCCTCCAGGGAATCTTCCCAACCCAGGGATCAAATGTGCACCTCTTACATCTCATGCACTGGCTGGTAGGTTCTTCACCACTGACACCACCTGGGAAGCCCAACGTCATGTTAGCCATGTCCTAATACTTTGCCAACAAAGGTCTGTCTAGTCAAGGCTATGGTTTTTGCAGTGGTCATGTATGGATGTGAAAGTTGGACTATAAAGAAAGCTGAGTGCTTTATCAAGAAGAATTGATGCTTTTGAATTGTGTTGTTGGAGAAGACTCTTGAGAGTCCCTTGGACTGCAAGGAGATCCAAGCAGTCCATCCTAAAGGAGATCAGTCCTGGATGTTCATTGGAAGGACTGATGTTGAAGCTGAAACTCCAATACCTTGGCCCTCTGATGCGAAGAGCTGACTCCTTTGAAAAGACCCTGATGCTGGGAAAGATTGTAGGCAGGAGGAGAATGACAGAGGATGAGATGGTTGTATGGCATCACTGAGTCGATGGACATGAGTGTGGGTAAACTCCGGGAGTTGGTGATGGACAAGGAAGCCTGGCATGCTGCAGTTCATGGGGTCGCAAAGAGTCAGACACGACTGAATGACTGAACTGAACTGAATGGTCATGAACTCAACCTCTTTTCTCATTTACTTTAGTGAGGGAAATAGCTTTTATTTTTTTAATATGCTGTATATTGTGCTAAGTGCATAATCAACAGATTAAAAGATATAAGCTATCTTAAAAGTCAATTTATGATTTTATATAAATACATCTATTTGCCCCAATTTTATATAATAGTTAGCCTGCTAAAAAGAATAAGACCAATCTTGAAGAGCAGTATTACAAAGGAAATGAATGAGCAAATTCAGCTCAACTTGGCTTAAAAATGCATCTTTCCTCGCAATATCTGGTAGTAACATCGAGACAGCTAATGTCTCTTCCTTTCCATCTTTGCATCTCTCATATCCTAATGACAACAATGACATCTGAAGACAGGTTGTTATCACCTTTCACCATTTGCAAAACATTCTTGTGAATCTCTATTAATACTCATTATTCTCAATGTACCAGATTTTTCATTTTCCCTTTTTTTTGTCTTTTAATTGCAATATTTTTTTAGAATTATTGTCATTAAGGGATTTTTTTTGGGGGGTACCCTACTGTTTGGTGTGTGGATGAGATCTTAGTTTCCCAACCAGCGATTAAGATTAAACCCAGGCCCTTGGCTCTGAGAGTATGGAGTCCTAACCACTGGACTGCCAGATCAATTTAAAAAAATGCATTTAAGTCTGCTAAACTCAGAAGAAAGGAGAGAGAAAAAGAGGCAGGAATGAAGCATGGGTCTCTCATGGTTTCTTTCAGCTGAGATGACGTGTGTCTTTTAAGACAATCATTTTCAAATGTTTAGCTGTTTCTTCTTGCATTTACCTCTGTATTTCTAAATAATAGAAATAGCTATTTTGCATAGCTATTACTTTTAGATATTACACATTGATTTCTGTTTTGGCAGATTAATGCTTTAATTACTCTATACCTCACAGTTTCTCTCCTCAATTACTCTGTGTGTGTGTGTGTGTGTGTGTGTGTGTGTGTGTGTGTTTAATTTTAAATTGGGGTGTAATTAGCAGCAACCAAATGCACATATCTTAAGTGTTTAGTTCACTGAATTTTGACAGCTGTATACACTTATGTGAAGTGTTAGTCACTCAGTCATGTCTGACTCTTTGCGACCCCATACAGTCCGTAGCCCGCCAGTCTCCTCTATCCATGGGATTCTCCAGGTAAGAATACCAGAGTGGGTTGCCATACTCTTCTCCAGGGCATCTTCCTCACCCAGGGATCGAACCTGGGTCTCCTGCATCACAGATGTACTCCTTACCGTCTGAGCCACCAGGAAGCCATACATCCAAACTGTATTTATGTAAAATCATAAACTTATTTTAAAGATATATTTTTTAATCTGTTGATTATGCCATATGCTTATGTAACCGCCACCCAAAACAAGTTATAGACTTTTATCCCTCCAGGGTATTCTCTCATGGTTTTATCCCCTAAGTTTTTTTCCCCTTCCTACATACCTGTGCCATCATCTGATTTCTAATATCATAGAACAGTTTTGCCTGCATTTAGATTTCGTATGCGTGCTTGCTAAGTCTGTTCAGTCATGTCCAACTCTCTACGACCCTATAGACTGTAGCCCGCCAGGCTCCTCTGTCCATGGGATTCTCCAGGCAAGAATAGTGGAGTAGGTTTCCATGCCCTCCTCCAGGGGATCTTCTTGACTCAGAAACTGAACCCATGTCTCCTGTGTCTCCTGCATTGGCAGGTCAGTTCTTTACCATTAGCTCTACCTAGGAAGTTCCAGATTTCGTATAAAGTGGACACAAACAATACTGTCCCTTTTTATCAGACTTCTTCCCCCTAACTATATTTTTTGAGAGCAGTCTATGTTGTTATGTGTACCAATAATTCTTATTTTATTGCTAAATACTATACCATTGATCACAATTTGCTTATCTGTTTTTTATTGCTAGTTATTGGGATTCTTTTCTGATTTTTTACCATTATCAATAAAGCTGTTGTGGACATTTACAAATAGGGTTTTGTTAGCATATTTATTTTCACTTAAGAATATAGTTGCTAGACCATAGTGGGTAAAGTGTGAGGTAGGATGAATTGGGAGATTGGGATTGACAAATATATACTCTTGATACCATGTATAAAAGAAATAATGAGTGGGAACCTACTATATAGCTCAGGAAACCCTACTCAGTACTCTTTAGTAACCTAAATTGAAAGGAAGTTCAAGAAAGAAGGGATTTATTTGTATGTATGGCTGATTCACTTTGTTGTATAGTAAAATCTAACAATATTGTAAAGTAACTCTAATAAAAGTTAATTTTAAAAAATAGAGTTGCTAGATCATGTGGAACTCCAAAATAGTTCACCAAAGTAATTAAAATCAAATACCATTTTATAATCCCTCCAGCAATGTATGAAATTTCTATCCATATTATTCAATATTTGCCATTTGCTTTTAGACATTATTTCTGATCTCTTTGCATGTCTTCTGTATTTCCTCCAAGTTCCTTTTCACATTTTGTCTGTCTCTTTCATGTCAGAGATGCTTCTCAATGTTCTAGAATCCAGGCTACCAACGCATCCTTTAAGGTGAAGCACTAAATATTCTATTAAAACATTATGTATGTAGGCAGGAAGATCAAATCTCACGCTTACATTTAGGACAGTCACGTGGCCCTCTACCTTTTAGGAGTGGTCTTCAAAATAATAGCTTATTTTAGTCTTCATTCTGTTGTGGCTCAGATTCCCCAAAGAGAAATTCTCTTCCTTCTACTTTGGATTTATCAGTCTGGCTCCTAGGTTTTGGCGTCAAGTGGGTGAAGAAGGGTGGAACTCCTCTTCAGTGTGCAGATTTTATTTAATCTTTCCATCTCCCATCTCACACTTTATTCCTCCTCTTCTCTGTTACTTGGGGTCCGAAGTCTAGAGCTTTTCTGTTTTACTTGCTGCTCGGGCTACAGCTCTTTACTCCTGCCTGGGTTGTCTGAGGGCAAATAAGTTGACTGTGTTAGGGGAGGGAACAGAGGGAGCTTGGTGCGCTTAACACAGTTTCAAACTGTTCTCCTGCTTGCAGCCCGTACCTCGCAGTGGACCTTTCCTAGTATGAGGTTATCCTGACTGCTGTGGGGCGAGCCATTTGCTTCCTGTGACTGTCTCAAAGACACTTCAGTTTATTCCTCCTCTATCGGCTAAATCCTGAATCATACTGTGTCCATCTTTTCTTCATCTTTGATTATAAATGTTTTCCTACCTTCCTAAGTGATAGAGTTTCTTCCTTGATTTCTATGTTTGGTGGGCTTAGTGTGGTGTAAATTTTTAAACTACACGGTTTTATCCAAGACATCCAAATTCCTCTGTAGTTGAGCCTCACGGGAGACTGAGTTAGAGGGAAAGTATAGTATTTGCTGATGGAGTGTGAATGTGGTGTTTCTGAAGATCTAAATTTAATGGGGTCAACTCAGTTCGTTTTTGAGACTACTTAAAAGACTGCTTTAGAAAATGACACTGGAACTTCAGAACTTTAAAATAGGGGTGGTACCCAGTCCCTCTTTATTGCCAGGAGGGTGTTGAGGGTAAAAGTTCAAACCACAAATATAGTCCTCTTTTGAAATGTAAATGAATTGCAACCCCAGCATACTGTGCTTGTCCTGCCTTTGAAAAAATGAAAATAAGTACATTCACAGTATTTCTTTATTCTCTCAAGAAGGCATTGAAAACCCATAATTATAGAATTTACTAAGAAAAAATAACTAATAAATACTGTTAGAGAAGCATGCTCAGTTGAGAGATTGCTTGGCAAGGGGTCTTATTTTTAGACTGTACTTGGAAGGATGTTGTTCACTGACAAAGGTAAAAATAAGTTATAAATTAAGCTCATTGGAAACTACAGGGAGAATCCGAGCTGACAAATTATTGACGTCTCATGAGACAACCACGGAGGGATGTGCCGAAATGACACTTGGATGATCTGGCTGCATGAGTGATTATTGATGAGCAGGATCAGGGAAAATTTCCCCCAAGAGTCAATCAACATATGAAATCAAGAGCCTCTGACATGCTAGTCACTGTGTAGGCTATCAAGAAATGCAAGAGCACCAGTGATTTCAAGAGGGATTAGTTTGATTGTAGAGGCAGATTTAAGCAAAGAGACGTCATAAAGGAATTACTGTGTGTATGTGTGTGTGCACTCAGTCATGTCCGACTCTTTGCAAGCCCATGGATAACGCCAGCCAGGTCCTCTGTCCATGACAATTTCCAGGTAAGAATACTGGAGTGAGTTGCCATTTCCTACTCCAGAGGATCTTCCGAACCCAGGGATTAAACCTATCTCTCTTGTGTCTCCTGTTGCTGAGTGCCAATTAAGTGATACAGATGGTAAGAACTACCTTAGCTCTGAAGAGATGTGTCATACTTAGACGGAGAACGGAGTCTACATTGGAGAAGCAGAATTTGCCATTACTCTTAAAAAGGAATCAACATGAATCAAAGTGAATGTTCTAAATTTTCTGTCAAGGAACTTGGAAGCATGGTATCGTCTCTGAGTTATTGTGGGGGTTTTTGTAGCCACATTATATTTTGGCGGAGATAAAGAAGCATGCAGTTCATGACTGTCTAGTAGAGAGCAAGATTTTTAGATACTTTTGTAGTGAAAATGTGTCTTCTTGCCCTACTTATGTGCATATTTGCTCATCTTTGGCAGCATGACCACAAAGCTGAAGACTCGGGGCAGATGGAAGCAGTATCATATTCAATTTTTGTACTTTTTTAAATAAGCAAATTTTTCAGGGAGAAATCAGAGTCGAGGAAGAGTCTAACCAGTGATGTGATGATAAGGAGACCATCCCTGATTTAAAGCCTTGTCCAGGTTTCCTTGATGTGAATATAGTCACCATGGCCAATCTCAAGCTACCGACTTGAGGTTACTGAATCCTGACATGGGGACAGCCGAGCACATCTGGCTGTCCTGAGCCAGTGGTGCCAGCTCCCTTGAAGCCATCAGACTTTCAGATTCCATGCAGAGAAATGTAGGCAGGGATGGTGTCAACATTTAAAGGTTTCTTTTTCAAGTCTAATTCTCCCTCGGTACATCATTTTTCCTCCTCAGATAGATAGTTATGGTGACAACATTATAAAAGTCAAAGATACTCTGTCCCAATATGTATCTTGTTCATTTAGGCTGTCAAGTGCAATTTAGTTTGTTATTGATAGCAGCAGTGCCTTGCTGCTTGAGTAGGCGCGTGGCAGGGATGTGAAGCGCAGAGAGGCAACAGGACCTGATGTCAGTGCAGGTGAGGTGCAGCTGTTCATTATGGACTCACTTCTGATCCAGGCCTGTCATTCCAGGCTTCCTCTTCTGAAAACAGGGACAGTCATTCCAAAATCCTCCACTGATTGGTGCATGAGTGCTAAGTGGCTTCATTTGTGTCCAACTCTTTGTGACCCCATGGACTGTAGCCTACCAGGCTCCTCTTTCCATGGGATTCTCCAGGCAGGAATACTGGAGTGGGTTGCCTTGCCCTTCTCCAGGGGTTCTTCCTGACCCAGGGATTGAACCCACATCTACTGCATCTCCTGCATTGGCAGGCAGATTCTTTACCACTGAGGCTCCTGAGAAACCTGGACAGATCAACTACTTGCCATATATGTGTAAAGCACAATAATCAGTGAGTGATTAGCTGGTTAGAGCCTCTTTTGGTAAAGGCCAAACAAGGTTCCGTACTGACTGACTTCTTCTAAACTTCCACATCTGTGGGCATCTAATAGTCCTCTTAGATACCACATGCTAGTCCTCATTTTCCTGCTTTCTCATGGGTTGCCACTGTGCTGCCAGCCATCACCTCTGACAGAGCCTGGACCAGCGTACAGCCCCCACTGCTCTTGCTGATTCCCAGGAAGCTCCTTGAAAGACCAAGTTGGGTCCCCAAGCCCTCCCAGATATAAAACCATCCACACAGACAGCTGAATATAATACCAATGCTTTAAATTCACATTATCCCTGAGACTTTAGTGGAAAACCCAAGTGTTGTTTAGCCCTGTTAGTTGTGTTCCTTCTGTTTTGCTGAGTGCCCTTTTAGAAGATTCAGCAGTGATTCCTCAGGATTGGACTGAACCCTCTGGGTTATGGACTCAATAACGCCTTCTGTTTCGGGAATTGTCCACATGTGTGACCTACTCCTTCTCTGGGGATGTTATTCCTTCTCCAAGATTTTCTTTATGAGAAACTGCCACTTAATAAGATGGCACTCCCCACTCCATGGGTCACAGACTTTATAAACATTGCAGAAGAGATGAGAGAGAAAGCAATTTCTCCACTCCACTTTCTTTCTTTCCAGTTAACAGAGGGAGCAGAGGAACACACTGGCTCTGGAGCCACTGCTCTACAAGACTCGTCCCTGAGTCTCCCCAGACCCTCATGTAGGAAGCCACCCATTGGGGACGAATCTAGGTAAAGCCAGAGCGCAGAGCCAGGAATGAAGCCACTGATGGAGAGCTGGGGGAGAGGAGTACAACTCAGAGTTCAGCTGCTGGAGTCAGGAAGAAACGTGACTTGGGGTGGAAAGAATGATGAAGAGGACGCGTCACACACATTGTGAGAGACTAAGAGAGCGTGTTCCTGGAGCCCCAGCTAGGTTAATGGAGTCGGGCCAGGTGGAGGTGTGGGCGCTTATGAAAGGATTTATTACCATAAGCCAATGAAACACAAAAATGGACAAAGGAGCAAGTGGAGGCTGCCTGTCTCTTTTGAGTGTCTACATGTGAAAGATGTATCTACAGCGAATGAAATTTTTTGTGGTGCGCGTTTGGTGAAACATCAGCCTATCTGTTGACAAGGCAAAGGTATTAAATATCTTTATGGATAATCAGTCCAATAAAGCAGGACGTACACTTAATTATAGTCATTTAATGGTGGCTTTCCTGCTTTAATTATAGTTTTATATAATCTAGGCTTGATTTAATTGAATAATAATGAAGTAGCATTTACATGCTGAGTTTCGGACCCTGTAGGCGTGTGAATTCGACTTTCAGTCTGGGTGTATAAGCCTGTGTAAATAATATACATGCTTTTCATGAATATCACATTAGTAGAGCTTCACACTTCTTAAATATGAACCAGGTTTGTTTTCAAGTCCTTGGAGATGCAGAGATCCACAGAATTACCTTGAGTGACGCATTTTCTACCCACAAATCTGGATTTTGCTTATCCTGTTGGTAGATCAAAACCTAAGGGCCCAGTGGACGGCTTATCTCTTAGTTCAGAATTTGACTCTAGGGTGAGAAGACTCTAGTTAAAAGAAATTTTTCTTTCGACACTTTGCAGAGTGTTAATTTTTCTTATAGGGGTTTACTTTGTGCATGTCCCTGACCTAGAGATTTCAAAGGAAAGACGTACTAAACCCAATTTCTGACCCTGTGACTAGCAATGGGCTTGCAGGAACAAGAGTGACGTTCTCCATCAACGAATGTAGGTGATGTTTGCAAGCATTCGAGGCGACACTGAAAACCCTATCTCTGTGTTTCCTGGCAGCCGATTCTTGCGGCTTCATGTCAGTGTCACTTCCCCAGGACCCTTCTTCAGCATTAGTGCTAGGTTGTTAGGGGCTTGGTGAACAGGCAGCACGTCTGACAAGGAAAGCAGCACCAGGGACTCATAATTGCTGGAAACGCATTCATTTGTTTTTGCTGGTCGAGGACACATTTGAGTAACGATATCTGCATGTCTGTCTGTTCACCAGACGTGTTCCATGAACCTCTGCTCCTCAGCATATTTGACTGAAATCAAACCTATGCCATTCTCTTATTTTCTTAGGCTGAATTTCACTGGTAGTGGGGACTGGAGCGGGGAGGGGCCAGGTTAGGAAAAAAGCTCCTTCCAAAGACGATGTAACTTGGCAACATTAAGCTCACGAAATGAGAGGAGGGGAAAGATGAAATAAGAATATGGGAAGTCAGGATTCATCCTACAAAACACTCTTTCATTAGGGTTTGTAAATTAAAGGTCATATGGCAAGAATGCCAGCTAAGATGTCATGTTTATTCTATGAAGAAAAGACAGTGAACTATGGCATTTTGACTTTGACATCCCTCGTCTCGAGTCTGAATAAAATTCTCTAGGGATGTAGGAATCATTTTTCGTGTCTCTAGTAATTCTTAATCCATTCTTCCTCTTTTGATGCAGATACAGTGAGGAGTCCTGCATGTTGGGCTGAGGGCTGCTTTCAGCTGGGCAAAGTTTCATGTATTTCTTGTTTCCCCTAAATGTTCCCAAAGCTCTTGTATTTATTTATAATTGTTAACTCACTTGAATGGGGGAAGTAGTAGTCAGCAATTCAGAGATGGCTAAATGGAATAACAGATTTTCACTTCCTAAGGGAACATTTGAGAGTGACTGAATTGCTCTCAATCTACAAGCCATTCTTTTACACCATTTTCTACTTGACTAATTGATTATGACAGGTGTCACCTAAGCTCGGCTGCTCAAGCTGGCCTGATGCTAAGACAGAGGCAGAGAAAGCCACCTCTGCTGATGAAATAGAAAAGCTATTCATGGGTATTTTTCTTATTGATTTTTCCAGTATGTGATGTCAGTTAATTACTGAGAGCCATTCACTGAATAAATATAAGCAGTCATTTGAGTGTATTTTCAATTGATTTCTCTTTCCCTACAAACATGATCAGTGATTTGTTCCTTTGGAGCCAAACAGAAATTGAATTCTCTATGGTTGTAAAATATATGTAAGCACTGGATACAAATATATGCCCATAAAGAGTAAAATTCTGTGTGATGTAGATACAGGTGTGTTTGTATGGGCAGAGAAGGAACAACACACATAATTCCCGTATTGTAAAGTTGTAGTCATTATACCAAAAAATGGGTTTTCCAAGACATGGAGTTTTTAGTGGAATACTTTTTCAGCTTCACAGCATGACCAAACAATTTTGAGACTCTTCTTTATATTGAGTGAAAAGGGGGCATGAGGAAGCTTTGGGGTTGACAGATAGGATCCATTTAGTGATTCTGGTAGCAATTTATGGGGTCATCAAGTTGTATACTTCAACTGGGTGCAGTTCATTGAACAGAAATCATCCCTCAATTAAGTATTTTCTAGTTAGAAAGCAACGTCACCTCATTATTTAAACGCTATTTGGAGAATTACCATAGACTTACCGTGTCTTTGCTGTTTTTGTTGTTCAGTCGCTAACCATGTCTGACTCTTCCGACCCCATGGACTGCAGCGCACCAGGCTTCCCTGTCCTTCACCATCTCCCGGAGCTGGCTCAAACTCACGTCTGTTGTGTCAGTGATGCCATCCAACCATCTCATCCTCTTTCGTCCCCTTCTCCTCCTGCCCTCAGTCTTTCCCAGCATCAGGGGCTTTTACAGTGAGTCAGCTCTTCACATCAGGTAGCCAAAGTATTGGAGCTTCAGCTTCAGCATCAGTCCTTCCAATGAGCATTCAGGGTTGATTTCCTTTAGGTTGACTGGCTTGACTTCCTTGCAGTCCACAGAACTCTAAGAGTCTTCTCCAGCACTGCAGTTCAAAAGCAGCAAGTCTCTAATAATATCCAATCCTTTGGGCACAAACAAAAAATTAATTTTTCTCAGAATGCACTCTTATGAGGAACTGAATTGATAATATCCATAATATGTGTTGAATGTTGAGACTCAAAGGGCTATCCTGAAGACAATGGAGACATTCTCTAGTGGGCTTGGTTATCTCCACTTTCCTAGAAAAAGGAGAACAATAAATGACCTTTCTGGAGTTTTGCATCTTGACCAACATAAGAAATTGCTGTAATAGTTTTCTATTTCTGCATAAAATATTACGATAGACTTAGCAGCTTAAAATCACATGCCTCAATTACCTCATAGAATCCATGGTCAGGAGTCCAAGAACAGCTTTGTTGAACTTTCTGTTTGAGGGTCTGATCAGGGTAAATTCCAGATGCTGGTCATGGTAGAGGTCTCATCAGAAGTTCGACTGGGGAATGGCGCATTTTCATACTCCAAAGTTGTTGGCAGAATCTGTCTGTCTGTAGCTGTGGGAGCAAGGGCCCCATCTTCTTACTTCTCACTACCCAGTGGCAGTTCATTTCCTCAAGGCCAGCATAAGATCTCCTTTCAGTATGCTAAGACAAAGCTTGATAAACTTATACCCAATAGTGAAAGTGGCTCAGTGATAAAGAATCTGTCTGCCAATACAGGAGATAGAGGAGATGCAGGCTCAATCCCTGGGTCTGGAAGATCCTCTGGAGGAGGAAATGGCAAGCCACTCCAGTATTCTTGCTGGACAATTCCATGGACAGAGGAAGCTGGCAGGCTATAGTCCATGGGGTCTCAAAGAGTTGGACACAACTCTGAGCAGGCACACAGTTGTGAGACTGAGGACTCCCTCACCTTTGTCCTACAAATTAAGGGAGTGCCTGTCTCAGCACTTTGACTAGGAGTCCAGCTGTGTTCAGAGGACATGCAGTTAGTTACCTGAGGTCATGTAGATCACCTTAGGGTAACATCCACCATAGTTGTTTTGCAGAGGGCTCCTGATATTAATAGTTCTTTAGTAATATATTTAAATAAATAATGCATCTTTAAGTTTAGAAATATATATTTCAGAACAATTTAAGCAGAATATGATTTAATTTTAAATAGGATTATTAGTACCTTTAAAACTTGATACAATTTATATGGGTTTGATTTTTATACAAAATCCCATAGATACTATACAGAATCAGACACATCCTTACAGGCTGCATCAGGTCCCGAAGGAGTTAACGATTCTCTCAAGCATTGTCAATTTCCTTCTTCTTCATCCATAAAATAAGACCTGTAATTTGCAAAATGAATCTGCATTCTTGAGCAGTGACTGAATGAAAAAACTGAGTATTTTAATAATTAGCTATTCAATTATCTTATGGTTGCCTACTGTTTGGTAAAATCAAAAACATAATATAAAATAACATAGATCATAATATTAGTTACAGATGTCAGCTTCCTCCTTTTTTCCTGAAGAAAAGGTGTTAATGAATTACTCTAGACTGATTTCTGACATAATTGCCAGGACTGTACAATATATCATTCTACATTTCTGCCAGCAGATTAACATCTGTGATTCATACAGTGGGAGCTTACTTAATTCTATCATGTACTAAATAAACGTTGGTTAGGTTTTCAAAATAACAGGTGGCTCTATACCTTCTAGACTGAAAAGAATTTACAGTTCTGTCACTGAATTAGTGAATATTTCAAAGATGACACTAACGATATGCCTGTGGGTTCACAGCAAAATAAGCCTGCAACTCTGACAAGCTACTAAATACTACAAATGCATCAATAATTTCCACCGAAGAAATATGACTTTTAATAATTTTAACTCCTTTTTTCTACCTAATACATATTTTTTCCTGACAACTACACAACACTCAGCACTTAATATTCATTTTCAAATACCAGGAAGGCAGCTACAGATGGTGTCAGTTTGTAATATTCTCTGTGCTTGTACATACTGTATGCTATCAATTTCAGCCAACAGCTGGGGTTTGCAGGCATTCTCTGCCACTTTATCGGTGACCTTGGGTATAGTCCTGAACCTCTCATGATGCAAAATTACAGGAGAACTCACTTAAAATGCTCACTAATTTGCGCAGTACCTGTCACATAGTTATCATTCAGAAAACAGTGATGAGGGTCTTCCCTGGTGGCACAGTGATTAAGACTTCACCTCCCAATACAGGGGTTATGAGTTTGATCCCTAGTTAGGGAGCTATGATTCCACATAGCTAGTGGCCAAATATATATATATATATATATATATATATACATAAACAGCAGAAGCAGTACTGTAACAAGTTCAATAAAGACTAAAACAATGTAAAAAAATGTGATGATATAATTTCTTATCACAATAAACCACTGTTGGCCATTGTTTATATCATTTTGTAGCCTAAATTGTCCCCCTGGGGCCTCAACTTGTGTGGCCCAAAGCAGGAGTGTGAGGGAATTCCCTGGTGGTCTGATGGTTAGGACTCTGCACTTTTTCACTGCCAAGGACCCAGGTTCAGTCCCTAGTCAGAGAACTAAGATTCCACAAGCTATGTAGTGTGTCAAATAAAAAAGAGAGAGAGAGAAAGCAGTAGTGTGTTATTGCTAACTGTGCAACTTTCTTCAGGGATCAGGAAGTTATTTGGACTCATTCTCCCTGAATGGAAGAGGCAGTGGGAGTTTATGTTATTATACTTGTCTTTAAAGGGAAGAAATGGAGGCAAAGGAAGATGCGTGTTTGGCCAATGGAGTGCACTGGTGAAATTGGCATTAGTAGGCACCATCTTGTGATCTAATTCCTAGTTATCTTTTCCTCTTGGGCATCTCCTTTATTTAACAGAAGCTCATGGGCGCTTCCCATGAGTCAAGCATTATTGTGTGTGCTTTGCCAGTTTTCACTTGCTTGACTTTCAAGGTGGAGTTCAGTACTGTTGTTACCATCCACCGTGTGAGTATAGGTGAGGAAACAGGCTCAGAGAGCTGAGGTTACCTGTGTGATGACATATATCTGTGACGTGACAGGATTGATTGGGGTCTGAAATCTGTATTTATTTATTTTTGCTTGGAAGAATATTTGGTGATGAAAAATACTAAGTTGGTTATATTTTTTCTTTGACTGCATCCAAATAACAAATTATGTTTAAACAGGAAGGGTAGCATTGACCCATGTGTGTCCATACATATACACACAAACCAAGAGGCCCCAGTAAAATAGCCAGTAGAACATAGATGGATTGCCTCAGAGTATTACTCATGGAGCTAGCCCTTGTAGACTTAGGTAAATTAAAGAAAATGACTTTTAAGAGTCAGTCTGTCATTTCTTTGGGAGTTTTATGGAGGCTCTCCAGGAACATTTACAACCTGAAAAAAAAAATCTCTTGCTCAGCTGGAACAAAATTGTAATTAGAAGCTGTGTCTTTAAGACCACTGAAGGATATTAGAGATATCCTCACCATCAAGTAAAGTGCCAGACCTGGTTAAGTAATTCACACTTACACCCCACTTGCTCCTCAACAGTGGAAGTTGATTCAAATTACACAGATAAATACACGAGCCCTTTCTGGAATCTGTATTTAACCACTGTCCAGTGCTGCCTTTCATTCTCAGATTGATTTGTTGATTTTGTTTGTTTTTCTTCCCTAGGGATCAAAAGCATATCAAATAGTGCCTAATTTCCCTGCCCTAAGGTCATTAGAGCTTCTGCTCTGTTTAACATCGAATCAGTCATCAAGATGGGTATGAGAATATGTGCTCCAAGAGAGAAGGTAGTTATCTTGTCTAGTAGTTTTCCGTCCCCTAGAACAGAGCCTGATACATGGCAGGTGATCAGCAAAAATATTTTAAGTGAATAAAAGATCAGATGGATAGATGAATGAATGGATACATGTATGAATGAGGTATGTACCTTTTTCTCAAGGGAGATTTTAGTCTACGGAGGCAGACTGTAATTCAGATGGATAAAAGGTTTTATGTCTTTTTATTCCTTTCAGATTGTGCAAGGAAACGTTCCACATATAAAGCTATTTCAGTCTGAGTGAAACAGATTTGCTAAGTTTTAAAATATATATTAGAAAAACATATGCTAAAATCCAAATTAAACAAGCTTTTATCTGCATAGCTCAGTCTCAACCCAGATTCATTTAGCAGAGGTGAAAATGAATTCTTTCACAGAAATTATCTTGCCATATTTTAGCATGACATTTCCGTATGGGTGGCATTTTTATGAGAGGAAACTGTGAAGGAGAATTAAGAGTGGGGTGGAGGAGACTGTGAAAGGTGTCTTCATCTTAAGAATGCCCCTAAGATAGCAGAATGTGAAGAGATCACTGACATGCTGAGCTAATAGTAAGGGTTTAGAAGATGAGTCTTTATTTTCTTATCATCATAAAAAACAACAGCATGTTTATATTTTAAAACTGTGGGCTATTCAGTTTCCTCAAAAAAAGGAGACAGAGTAGATATACTAAACAAGGGAAACGAATTGAGAGAGCAGAATGAATTTTTGTATAAAGACTAACGTATGCTAAGGGGAGAGGAGGAAGGAAATGTCATTGTGTGGTGATGGAGGCGGTTGGGTTATTGTTTTAAGATTGAAAAGACAAGGTCTGAGAATGGAGTTTCACTGAAGTGTATAAAACCAAGAAGGATATGAAATGTGGCCATTGATTTATTTAACAAATCCCAGTATCCTACACCCCAAGGATCTACTCAAAATTTAGAAGTGGTTGTTTTAGCAGGAGCTATAAATATACTACATACAAGATAATAAATTCAGAGTGAAAATGGCACAGGAAGCTCCCTAATATGTCATTATGATAACTTATGAGATTTTTAATACATATCTCTAAATTTTACCATTGATATCATGAGGGTTAGTCAAATGCTTATGTAGTGCGGTCCCTGGTGAACCATCCACTAGAGAGAAACCTGCCAGACTTGTTACCTAGTTACATATAGCTTCCTTTTAATGGGGTTATTACGGAGACAAATGGCAATGAAAGTGCCTAGTGATTTACATTTCTTGTTTTTAATGAGCTAAACATTGTGAAATGACCTGAATACAAAGAAATTAGAAAGTAAGAGAATAAAAGTATGTAAGTATAAGTATCCTCCAAAACAACAACAGTAAAACTGAACCATGTTTCTAATCTGATATACATTGAACAGGGTATAGACAAAAGCAAGCAAGTGAAGTGAAATTCAAAATTATTTCTCATTAGTGATAGTCAGAGATGGGGAAGAAAGAAGCTGAAGTTTCTGACCAAAGTATGTTTTACCCACTTGCTGAAATCAAATTGCCATCTCTAGAGGGCACATTATTTTGTGGGGAAGTTCATCCTGGGTTTAGTGATCCATGACATTCTTCCCTGGACCAGCATGGCCTATGATGTGTGAGTTTTTAGAAGCATATCTTTAACTGCCTGGATTTCATGGATTCCTCTGGTTATTTAGTCCTTTCATCTTAATCACTGGTATGCATATGTTCTCTTCAGTAAATTTTACTGGGGTGTTTTCTTGACTTCCATCAGCCAATCCTTATACTCATCAATTAACCCCCTCCCCATAGTTAACACATTTACAAAAAAGCAAGTCTTCCCATCCACAATTTTTTTTTAACTTTTTTATTGAGGATGATTGCTTTACAATATTCTGCTGGTTTCTGCCATACATCAGTATGCACCAGCCACAGGTGTACATATGGCCACTCCGTCTTGAACCTTCCTTCTACCTCCCACCCTGTCCCACCCATCTAGGTTGTCACAGAGGTCTGGGCTGGGCTTCCTGTGTCACACAGCAAGTCTGTTTTACCTATGGTGATGTATATGTTTCAATGCTACCCTCTCAATTTGTCCCACCCTCTTCTTCCCACACTGTGTCCACAAGTCTGTTCTCATGTCTGAGTCTCCATTGCCATCTTGCAAATAGGTTCATCAGTACCATCTTTTAGATTCCATACACATTCATTAATATACAATATTTTTCTTTCTCTTTCTGACTTCTCTCTGTACAATAGGCTATAGATTCATCCACCTCATTAGGACTAACTCAAATGAGTTCTTTTTTTATAGTTGAGTAGTATTCCATTGAATATATGTACCACAATGTCTGTATACATTCATCTGTTGATGGATATCTAGGTTGCTTCCATGTCCTAGCTATTATAAAAAGTGCTGCAACAAACGTGGGGGTACATGCATCTCTTTCACTTACGGTTTTCTCAGGGGATAAGCCTGGCAGTGGAATTTTTGGGTCATATGATAGTTCTATTCCTAGTTTTTTAAGGAATCTCCATTCCGTAGTAGTTGTATCAATGTACATTCCCACCAACAGTATGAGAAAGTTCTCTTTTCTCCACATCCCCTCTAGCTTTTATTGTTTGTAGATTTTTTAATGCCCATCCACAATTCTTAATTTTATTGCTAATTACTTTAGGGCTAATTACTTCTCATTTTCTTACCATCCTTGATGGTGTTTCCACTCTTTCCTGAGGAAGCGCACAGAACACCAAGTTACCCAGGGTCTGATCAAAGGCTGTAAAACCAACTGTGATACACACGTCCATCTCCTTACCACACAGGACAAGCAACCTTCGTGATGCTCCAGATCCATGCTACCTGGGAATTCATCATGCCAGCTTGAACAAAACTGTCTTTCCATTAAGTCACTGGTAATTTTACTATGAATAGCTATGGGCGGCTTCACAGTTTGAGAAAGAGAATGAGACAAGGATCTAGTTTGGAATCCAAAGCGTTACTCCCTATGATGAAATACAGAGTGGGCATATAGGAAGACCAGTGCCAGGTGAGACAGACGCATAAGCATGAATCATGTGTGCTCTGGGTGGGATGACGGTCTCTGGATTGATGGTTGCCTTCTGCTTTGCCCCTCAGGTCTGTGTTTGGGAGTCTGGGTGGTGCGCATCCATTTTACCCACCTCGATTCATCTTTCTACACGGGCTGATAAATGTTCATTCTGACCACACACTAAGAGTTCTGAAACCTAACATTGCCCTTGTTCATTTTTTTTCCTTTTTTTAATTCTTCACTCAGAATGAAATGGTGTACTCCTAAAAGATAAGCTTTTTTTTTTTTATCATGTGTTTCAGCTTTTTAAAGAAACACCAGAAATAAAAGCATTAGGGCTGACCCAGCAACTGCAATTAGAGCAACAGCTCTTCCTTCCCCTTTCTAAATAATCTATTGCTATATACTGTTATTTTATTTTTTTTAGATTTACAGAAAGTGCTAAAGATACGGCAGAGTTCTTGTATACCTTCACCCAGTTTCTCCCACCATTGGCCTCTCCCATTGCCATGGTATATTTCTCAAAACTAAGAAACTGACAATAGTACATTACTATGAAATAGACTCTAGAGTTGATGTGGATTTTGCCAGTTTTTCCATTAACACTATTTTTCTGTCTCAAGATCCAATCCAGTGTACTGCTTTCATTTAATTGTCATGTCTCCCCAACTCTATAATGGTTTTCTGTAATGGTTTCTGCCTTTGTTTTTCTTGACCTAAGGATCTTGAATGATACTGGCAAGTTATCCAGTAGACTGTCTCACAATCTGGGTTTGTCTGAAGCTTTCCTCATTTAGTCTGAGGTTCTGGGTTTTGAGAAGAAATATCATAGAGGCATAATGTCCTCCCTGTCACATAATATCAGGGCTATGTGATTGCTGCCCTTCATCACTGGGTATGATAATTTAAGTAGTAAACTAAGTTTGCCAGGGTTTTACCATGGAGTTTGAGTTTTGCCCTTTGCATATACTCTTTTCTTTGGAAGCAAGTTACTAAATCTAGCTTATTTTTGCCTCTCTTTTTAATGTTTACAATCGCCTCTATGATTCAGATCTAGCAAAAGTATATTGCATTATCTGTTAATTCTCTAACATGTAGAGAATTATTGTACAAGGCAGTGTAGCCTCTTGCTTTTACCTGGGTAGGGATATGTCCTCTTCTGAGAGCACAGAATGATTGCTCAGAGAGACTTCACCAGGAAAACTTTTACAATCCCCAAATTTCCCATCCCTTATCTTTACCCGAGGGACTTAGATCCCAGAAGACACAGTTGACAGTTGACATATTTGAGTTATGACGTAGGAGGGTGGCAGAGAGGACCAAAGATGTCTCCTCTGCCTCATTTTGTTTTTGGTTTCTTTTATTTTCTAGTCATCCTTCAGTGGATTTATTTAAAATGCAATATTGTGATCTCTATTCAGACACAGCTAGAGTAAGGAACAAACGTTCACAGCCACACCTTCATGCTTATTACTAAATAGCTACAGAATCCCAAATTATATATTTGTAATTTAGAAATGTTTCAGTAAGTGCGGCATGGAGCTCTAAACTCTTTATTTTTTTTTCCGTTCTGTCAAAATATTTACTTGTGATCATAGTATATCATTTACTTTTAGCTTTACATAACCAAAGGTATGAGAATGATGGTTTCTTTCTCACTGAGGCTTAATGAATTTTTGTATTTCTGAAGGTGAGGGTCACAGTACTTTGTGTTTTTATGTTTACTTCAGTTCATTTCAGTGGCTCAGTCATGTCCGACTCTTTGTGAACCCATAGACCACAGCACGCCAGGCCTCCCTGTCCATCACCAACTCCCGAAATCTACCCAAACTCATGTCCATCGAGTTAGTGATGCCACCCAGCCATCTCATCCTCTGTCGTCCCCTTCTCCTCCTGCCCCCAATACTTCCCAGCATCAGGGTCTTTTCAAATGAGTTAACTCCTCAAATGAGGTGGCCAAACTATTGGAGTTTCAGCTTCAGAATCAGTCCTTCCAATGTGTATTCAGACCTGATTTCCTTTAGGATGGACTGGTTGGATCTCCTTGCAGTCCAAGGGACTCTCAAGAGTCTTCTCCAACACCACAGTTCAAAAGCATCAATTCTTCTGTGCTAAGCTGTCTGTATAGTCCAACTCTCACATCCATACATGACTACTGGAAAAACCATAGCCTTGACTAGATGGACCTTTGTTGGCAAGATAATGTCTCTGCTTTTTAATATGCTGTCTAGGTTGGTCGTAACTTTTCTTCCAAAGAGTATGTGTCTTTTAATTTCATGGTTGTAATCACCATCTGCAGTGATTTTGGAGCCCCTCAAAATAAAATTTGCCACTGTTTCCTCAT
The DNA here is from genome assembly GCA_007570785.1 of Antilocapra americana. NCBI lineage: Eukaryota > Metazoa > Chordata > Mammalia > Artiodactyla > Antilocapridae > Antilocapra > Antilocapra americana. The sequence continues at coordinate 8,663,853 of ML661903.1, read as the reverse complement.
CTATTTGCCATGAAGTGATGGGACTGGATGCCATGATCTTAGTTTTCTGAATGTTGAGCTTTAAGCCAACCTTTTCACTCCCCTCTTTCACTTTCTTCAAGAGGCTCTTTAGTTCTTCTTCATTTTCTGCCATAAGAATTATATCATCTCCATATCTAATATTATTGATATTTCTCCTGGCAATCTTGATTCCAGCTTGTGCTTCATCCAGCCAAGCATTTCTCATGATGTACTCTGCATATAAATTAAATAAGCAGGGTGATAATATACAGCCTTGACATACTCCTTTCCAGATTTGGAACCAGTCTGTTGTTCCGTGACTTCTAACTGTTGCTTCCTGACCTGCATACAGGTTTCTCAAGAGGCATGTCAGGTGGTCTGGCATTCCTGTCTGTTTCAGAATTTGTCACAGTTTGTTGTTATACTCACAGTCAAAGGTTTTGGCATAGTCAATGAAGCAGGTATAGATGTTTTTCCGGAACTCTCTTGCTTTTTTGATTTTTATGTTAACATCCATTATATTGAAATAATTATTTTTTAGTGAAATTAATTGTTGCTAGGAGTAAAATAGATAACTAATAAGGACTTTACTGTATAGCACAGGGAAATTTATTTACTATCTTGTGATAACCTATTAATGTAACAAAGAATATATACTTGTTCAAGGAGGACACAAACAGATGGAGAAATGTACCGTGTTCATGGATTGGAAGAATCAATATAGTGAAAATGAGTATACTACCTAAAGCAATCTATAGATTCAATGCAATTCCTATCAAGCTACCAGAGGTCTTCTTCAAAGAATTAGAACAAATAATTTCTCAATTTGTATGGAAATACAAAAAACCTCGTATAGCCAAAGAAATCTTGAGAAAGAAGAATGGAACTGGAGGAATCAACCTACCTGACTTTAGGCTATACTACAAATCCACAGTCATTAAGACAGTATGGTACTGGCACAAAGACAGAAACATAGATCAATGGAACAGAATAGAAAGCCCAGAGATAAATCCACGCATCTATGGACACCTTATCTTTGACAAAGGAGCCAAGAATATACAATGGAGAAAAGACAACCTCTTTAACAAGTGGTGCTGGGAAAACTGGACAGCCACTTGTAAAAGAATGAAACTAGATCACTTTCTAACACCATACACAAAGATAAACTCAAAATGGATTAAAGATCTAAGCATAAGACCAGAAACTATAAAACTCCTAGAGGATAACATAGGCAAAACACTCTCTGCTATAATCCAAAGCGGGATACTCCATGACCCACCTCCCAGAATATTGGAAATAAAAGCACGAATAAACAAATGGGACCTAATTAAAATTAAAAGCTTTTGCACAACAAAGGAAACTATAAGCAAGGTGAAAAGACAGCCTTCAGAATGGGAGAAAATAATAGCCAATGAAGCAACAGACAAACAATTAATCTCAAAAATTTACAAACAACTCCTGCAGCTCCATTCTAGAAAAATAAACAACCCAATTAAAAAGTGGGCCAAAGAACTTAACAGACATTTCTCCAAAGAAGATATAAAAATGGCTAACAAACACATGAAAAGATGCTCAACATCACTCATTATCAGAGAAATGCAAATCAAAACTACAATGAGGTACCACTTTACACCAGTCAGAATGGTTGCCATCCAAAAGTCTACAAGCAATAAATGCTGGAGAGGATGTGGAGAAAAGGGAACCCTCTTACACTGTTGGTGGGAATGCAAACTAGTACAGCCACTATGGAAAACAGTGTGGAGGTTCCTTAAAGAGCTGCAAATAGACCTGCCATATGACCCAGCAATCCCACTGCTGGGCATATACACCGAGGAAACCAGAATTGAAAGAGCCACGTGCACCCCAATGTTCATCGCTGCATTGTTTACAATAGCCAGGACATGGAAGCAACCTAGATGCCCATCAACTGACGAATGGATAAGAAAGCTGTGGTATATATACACAATGGAATATTACTCAGCATTAAAAAAAAATTCATTTGAAGCAATTCTACTCAGATGGACGAAACTGGAGCCCATTATCCAGAGTGAAGTAAGCCAGAAGCAAAAACAACAATACAGTATATTAACACATATATATGGAATTTAGAAAGACAGTAATGAGAACCCAACATGGGAGACAACAAAAGGAACGCAGATGTATAGAATAGACTTGTGGACTTTGTGGATGAGGGTAAGGGTGGGATGATATGGGAGAAGGGCATTGAAGCATGTTAATTGTCATGTGTCTAATCAATTGCCAGCCCAGGATTGATGCTCGGGACTGGTGCAGCAAGATTTCCCGGGGGGGAGGGAGGAGGGAGGGGGGACCCTGAGGGGAAGCATATGTAAACCCATGGTGATATCATGACAATGTATGGCAAAAACAAAAAAAAAAAAAAAAACTTTAAAAAAAAAAAAAA
>ML661903.1:8524535-8661331 GCA_007570785.1 Antilocapra americana | reverse complement strand
TATATATATATATGAAAAGAGAGAGGGAAAGAGAACAGAATCACTTCACTGTATACCTGGAAGTAACACAACATTGTAAATCAACTGTAGTTCAATAAAAATTTAAAACATAAAAACAATAATTTCTCTGAGGAGGAGATAATATTATTTAAATAAAATTTTCAAATATATTTAAATAAAATTATATACTGATATTACTTCCCCATCTTTTGAAACTTTACTTCTTGGTTATTTTAATTGATTTTGACAGCTGTTTGCATACTACACAAGCCAATCCTTTGTAATATTATTAAAAATATTGTCCCAGTTTGTCATTCATATTTCAGTCTCATTTATTATGCTTTTCCATACAAAATTTTAGTTCCAATACAGTCATATTTCTCAAGATTTTTCTTTAAGTTCTGTTCTTGAAATATTGGAAATGCCTCCTCACTTCAATAGCCCAGTATATGAGTATATTCCCCTGTTTTTCTTGAGCAGCTTTCAGATTTTTTTTCACACTTATTTCTGCACACTCTATTCTGGCCTGATGTTCTTTATGTACCCTCTTTGCAATATTGCACAGAAACGTTAAGCATCTTATCTAGGATCACACAGAGACCTTCTCGCCGAGCCCTGTTTGACTCTGGTGAACCCTTGCAGTCTCATTGTCGGAGCTGCCTCTCAAGGTGAAGATTTATACATCTTTCTAGTGTTAATTTCCATCCGAAGATTATTAAGCCTTCCTGTGCAAGGACAGTATATACCTTTGCTCCTGTAGACAATTCTGAGGTTTATTACGATGGTAAAATAGTCACAGCAGCTAGTGTCATTTGTCTTCCTCTTTATTTTTAGACTCGGTCTTTAACTGAATTCAAAGTACTTTATGAGCATCATCTGCTGTATTCCATGTCTTCATGGTCATATTAAAGAAGAGGCATATTCAGGCTACATTTCGACACTGGGGGAGAAATTCAGAGATAAGAAGTGTTATAGTAAGGTCATGTAATCAGTCGTGACCTTGGCACAGAATTCTACTGTTTTGAACCTCCTGTATTCAATAGTGACCCTATTTGGGCTTCCCTTGGGGTTCAGCTCGTAGAGAGTCTGCCTGCAACGCGGGAGACCTGGGTTGGTAAGATCCCCTGGAGAAGGGAAAGGCTACCTGCTCCGGTATTCTGGCCTGGAGAATTCCATGGACATTATAGTCCATGGGGTTGCAAAGAGTTGGAAACGACTGAGTGACCTTCACTTTCACTTTCTAATTCCAAACTTTTTCTATATAATGTTTTCTCTTTTATTAATTTTAAAATTTTGCTTTTATTGAGTTTTGGCTGTATTGGGTCTTCATTGTTGTGTGTGTGCTTTCTCTAGTTGCAGGGAGTGAGGGCTACTCTCTAGTTACTGTGCTTGGAATTCTTATTGCAGTGGCATCTCTTGTTGCAGAGCACAAGCTCTTGGGTGCACGGGCTTCAGTAGTTTGGGCTCATGGGCTCAGTAATTGGGGCGGCTGGGCTGAGTTGCCCCAAAACATGTGGAATCTCCCCAAACAAAGGATGGAAGCCATTCCCTACATTGGCAGGTGAATTCTTCACCACTGGACCCTCAGGGAAGGCTGCCATTGAGTTCCAAACTCAGTCTCAAATTTGGATGAGTCACTTTCAAAGGGCAAAGGGGGAAAGAGAGAGAAATTTCTTAAAAGGTAGCAAAAAGAAGAGAGAGAAGAGACAGAGATAGAAGTTATTGTTACTTCCTCAGATGATAAAACCTTAATAATAGCAGCTTTAGGGATTAACCCATTTGCACTCTTGCCCAGCTACTAACTGATGGAGAAGATAGGCTTCTAATTACAATCCCAAGATTCTTTTTACTTTACTTCAGAAAAAAATGTCATCCATCATTCCTCTTACTTGATGCTGGTGAACGTGAACACAGGTCAAGCACACATTGAGTTGGCCAGAAAGTTTGTTCAGGTTTTTTTTGTAAGATGGTGTGAAAAACTTAACCCAACATTTTGGCCAACCTGGTATTTTGCTTTAGCTTGTGTAGTAGCCAGGAGTCAAACTTAAAACAGATACTTTTATTATGGTGAATGTATACCTATGTCTTATTTTTCAGAATTTTGCATGCCTTTGGTTATTTTTGAATTACTGGGTAATTTTACCCACCATAATTCTAACTGATAAGGGTCTTTAGGTAAAGCAGCATGTTGAATGATTGAAAAAATAATACTAACAAGACTTTTTAAAAGATCTACCTTTTCTGTAAGAATTAATATTCTATTTAGAGTAACCAAGGAGAATACTGGTATTTGATGCATATCCACAATTTATGATTATGCAATGAATCTATTACTTACTCAGTAATCTCTAGTAGTTATTTCTTTTGTATTTTTACTTAATGGATTTGGAGAAAGAATGCTAGGTTCCGGCCAATAAGCTTCGTTTTTGGTTTACAGCGTTACTATCATTTTCCTCACTTCAGTACATTTTGATTGAAAAGAAGAAGAATGAGCATGCAAGAGTAATCACTTCACTGTTGTTGCGATTTCTCCACACCCTCCATCTTACTTCCCAGAGAGGGGACTAGAATAGAAGTGTACAGGCTTAGAAGGACACATTCAAATAGGGACCTACGGTGTAGCACAGGAGACTCTACTCAGTGCTCTGTAGTGACCTATATGCGAAAAGAATCTAAAAATGACTGGAGTTATATATATTAATTTGTTGTTGTTTAGTTACTCAGTCATGTCTGGCTCTTGTGATCCCATGAACTGTAGCCCACCAGGCTCCTCTGTCCATGGGATTCTAAAGGCAAGAATAGTGGAGTGGGTTGCCATTTCCTTCTCCGTTGTGTGTGTGTGTGTGTGTGTGTGTGTGTGTGTGTGCGTATGTATAACCGATTCACTTTGCTGTACACCTGAAACTAATACAACACTGCAAATCAACTATGCTCCAATACATTTTTGTTTTTAAAAAGAGGGAGAGATCTAAGGAAACATCATGCATGTCCCTGCTCTGCTCCCTGTTCTGCGGTGACTTTATAGCAGTAAGATAAGGCTCTACTCGTATAAACTTGATTGAAATAAGTATTAATTTATCTTTACTTCATGTCCTCAATTATTCTTTTTTGTTTTTATTTCCCTTTGTTCTGGTAGCTATAAAATTCCAAGGTGAGTAGATAGAGGTTAGAACCAAGTATCCGGCACAAAGATGCTCAATAAACCTCCACATCCTGCCAGTTCCCCAGCCTTCAGTGTCCCCACACCCACTTTCATCCTGTCCACTGGAGACCTAACATCTGGTCAACCTTTCTGTCTGAAACTCTGATTCTCAAAGACACTTCATAACGTTGAAAGTAGCCACCCTGGCAATGAGCATTTCCACTGCTACACTTACACAGCACCCTTAAGTATAGCTTTACAATCTATTTTAAATCCAATGGGCTGAGTTGAAAGTTTGCCATCAGTAGAACTCAGTGTATCATCAAATGTAATTGGAGTTTTGTGGGGGATTTTTCCCTTCTAATTTGGTATTCTGAAACAGTAAATGCAGTTGTTAAAAGTACCTGCAGTACTAAAGAGCATAGTTTAAACCATTAGTCCTTATTTAATTTGCATTATCTTCAATTTGAAAAGACCCTGGTGCTGGGAAAGATTGAAGGCGGGAGGAGAAGGGGATAACAGAGAATGAGATGGTTGGATGGCATCACCAGCTCCATGGACATGAATTTGAGTAAGCTCTGGGAGTTGGTGGTGGACAGGGGGGCCTGATGTGCTGCAGTCCGTGGGGTCGCAAAGAGTCGGACACGGCTGAGTGACTAAACTGACTGACTGATCTTCAATTTGGGCTTCCTTGTGGCTCAGCTAGTAAAAAATCTGCCTGTAATGTGGGTGACCTGAGTTCAATCCCTGGGTTGAGAAGATCATCTGGAGAAGGGAAAGGCTACTCACTCCAGTATTCCGGCCTGGAGAATTCCATGGGGTTGCAAAGAGTTGGACACAGCAGAGCAACTTTCACCTTCAATTTACTTTTTCTTGAGTTTCTTACTGGAAAAATTCAGTTATTTAACAAAAAATATTGAAATGCTCTAGCGCTGAGCTTTTTTTCCCTTCCCTAACAATTGAGCTTGCCACGATTTTCACTGATTGTGTCTTATTACTAAAGGAAACTGCATGAGAAAACAGTGCTTCTTAAAGCCTGCCATGCTGATTTGTATCTTTAGATGTATCTGAGGTATGTTCTCTGATATTTTCCATGGCTGGAGAAGAGGGTTGCATGGCAGGGGGGTCAAAGCACTACATGGTTGGGATGAGGTAAATGATGGTAAAGTCCCATGGGGGTTGGAAGGAGAGGTGTCACTTGTCAGTCTTTATCCCTAGAGGAAGCTCTGATGAAGGGAAATGATTGAAATGAAATGAAATGGCTTGTTTGGGGTCCCTAGACATGGAGAAAGGATGGGCAATGCCTAGGAATTCAATGACATGAATTCAGCGGAAAGGCTGGGAACAAAGGGAACTGGGGGTTGGATAGAAGCCTAGCTCTTCTGCAGTTGGTGAAAGGTGCTAGGAGAGATGTTGATGGGAGAGATGATTACAAATGCCTCACGAAGCCCTGGAGTAGTGACAAGATGAAAAGGTTACCATGATTAGTAAGGAAATCCAGGGAAGGAAAAAAGACCTGAGATGAAGCAGATTCTTACAGGAGGAGACATGTGGGATGATAAAAAGGGAAAACGTAGGATTTTTTTTTTTTTTTCTCTGCTACCTGGTAAAGGAAATAGGGAGAGAGATTGAGAGTCCAAGTTCTGTCCTTGGATATAGGAAGCACTCTGGCCCCCATATCACTTGACCTATCAGAATCCAAGTCATTCTCGAGCCTGTCTAGTAGGATTTCTAGATTTCTAGACAGACAACTTGCCACTGGGCCAGCCAAAACAGACTTTCTGCTCCGTGGATCTAATGATAGAGAAATTTAAAAACCACTATTTATTGAATACAAAATATAGACTTGGAACCGTGCTGCCCTTAAAATCCATCTCTCACCATCACTTAACCCTGCATATTAAATGTTTTGGATCAGTTTTTTAAATGTGAAAAATAAGCTTTGGAAAAGATAAATAACTTCCCAGTTCACATAAATTAAAAAAGAAAGAAAGAAACAAGTCACATAGTCACAAAGTTTCAGAGCGGAGATATGACATTATATCTATTTAATCATGGTTTTCTAGTCACAACCATTTGTTTACATAAATGATGGATTAACTACCTCCAAAAACTGCCTGTGGCCTTTCCTGCATTTTGTATAAACTCTTTAAGAGGTATTTACCTAATTAATCAAAGGGAAAAGAAAGAAGGCATTAAAAGTATACAATGTGTGTGTTTATATAGAGAGAGTGTACAGCTTTGACTAAAAATATTCATTCGTAAAGGTGCTGGTTGACCAGTTCACCAGATACTAGTTTTTCTTCCTATTTTGTCTTTTGAAAAGATTTTAAGTTGTGAGAGGTGTAGTTATCTCTGCTGAGATGATAATACTTTCCAGAATTTGGTTTTCTTCTTATCTCTTTGTATGGCCATAGGTAATTCTTAGCATACTACCTTGGTCTGGCAGTTTTCTTTGATGTACAGTCCTGGGATAAGCATCAGATTTCTTATAATAGATTCCCAGATCAGGTCAAACCACCTTTCTTGGCTTCTTTTCTGCTTCTTAATGAAAGTGTTATCTCTCTTGGAAATATTCCCACATAAACATACCTTTTACGATTGGCACATCATTGAATTTCAGAAAGATTTTTCCCTACTCCATTTGATCCAAAATGAAATATTCTTACCCCTAACCTGCATTCCCTGGAAACCTTCCTCTGAGTTCAGTTTTTCACTCCACTTTGTAATTTATTTGTTGTTGTTGAGTCAATAAGTTGTGTCCAGCTCTTTTGAGACCCCTTGGACTATAGCCTGCCAGCCTCCTTCTGTCCGTGAGATTTCCCAGGCAAGAATACTGGAGTGGGTTGCCATTTCCTTCTCTAGGGACTCTTCCCAACCCAGGGATCAAGTCTACATCTCCTGTATTGACAGGTGGGGTCTTAACCATGAGCCACCAGGGAAGCCCTGATAATCAATTAGCAGAGCAATAATGAATAACATAACCAGTTTGCAGTGATAGCTCAGTCCCCCTCCTGTACGTAACCTCAAATACCCATTTTTCATGGTGGTATAAATGAAGCAATCTAACCAAGTCTAAACATTATAATTTCACAAATTTGCAAACCCTTTCATTTAGCTAACACTGCAGGAATGCTCTGGATGCCTAGGATATGCCTGATTACACTGCAGTTTAGATTTGGAGATTAAACTGTGGTGAATGGTTTAGACTTGGTTCCTACTCTTAACAAGCATCTTCTTTAGGATAGGATACCAAAGCATGACTAGACCACAGCAGTGCAGTGTAGGAAGTGTCCTGAGAGGATGCTTATTCCCGTCGTGTGAAAGCTCAGCAGAGGCACCTAAGCCAGAATGGGGAGCAGTGAGATGACTCCTAGGCTGAACTCTGAAGAAGCCCAGATCAGAGCCGCGAAGCAGTTGGGAGGAGAAAGGTCACTCACCTCAAGTTCAGCACACAGAGGTAGCAGAGGTGAAAGCCCCAGGTTTTCATGGGATCCAGAAAATTGAGCTTGGAGAGCTGAGAGGTACAGGGAACCAGGCCTGCAACCCGGAGACCTTTGGAAACACCTCAAGGCTAGCTACTCCACCCTAGAGACCTTCAACTTTATCAGGCTTACTGCTGTCCAAAACAACTGTAAAAGTAAACTGGGATGGAAGGCACCCTGTTGGAGGTGGGAGGAGATGGGTCCTTGAGGGCAAAGGAGGGGCAGGGAGATTCCCAGGCCGGCCTTCCTCTCTGGAATCTGGAAATGGATTGAAACAGGCCTTCTTCACCCCTTGCCTTGCACATCCTCTTCCCTTTGTGAATGTCGAGTCATTATATGACTGAATGCATCCATTGATTTGTCAAAGAAAATTCCAACATGTATCATTCAATTCTGTAGCACTATTACTATGGACAGTTTATAGACTGATCAATTAAATAGGCTTCTGGGAAAAGATTAGAAATGCTTTAGTGTGATCTGATCTGATTTCTGAACAATTATCCTGCCAAAAAATTTAAAATGAAGCTTGTTTGTAAGAGACTGCCTCAAATTTTATAATTGTCTTACATTTTATATATCTTATGTCTTCAAGTTAGTTCCCTCTTCCTTTAAGACAAAATTCACGGTTTAAAAATAATTCTTCCCTCCAAGCATAACAATAGGAAATTATAGACATTTAATAAATGCTGGTGACTTTTGTTTGATACTAACCCAATGAGTTATTTTATGCAAAGACTTAAATTTAATGAAATATTGTACAGTTAATTAATTGCTCTCAAGTATTAAGTGAAAAATGATTTAAGATCACTATTTAAATTCACATTTCATAGATTTACTAAAATTCTTGATACACTAGCTCAAAAGCCATGATTATTTGAATGTTGAAAATGACATGAAACTTTAGAAGAAAATGTTAGTCTGGTAAGCTTGTGAAATTACTTTGTGAACTATAAAAACTTCAAACCTAAGTTTAAATGTTACCTACTTCTCAATTTAGACATTAAAGAGATATTTGCCCTTAGCATAGTTGGGTGATCCTATCATTTTACTAATGTTCTCTATTTATATTTTATTTTTAAAAATATCCTCAAGTTAATAAAGAAAAACAGCAAATAATGTATCTGGCTGAACTACATTTATGGTGTTTTAGTTTATGGCATGGGGAGTAACAGGGAAGTAAGCCTATCGGTTGTATGTTTAATGAAAATTAAATATTTTTGTTTTTTTATGAATATATCTTATCATCTTTTATATCTCTCAGAGTTTACAGGTTGAGCACTGTGAATAAACTCAGAGAAAAATTAATGTCCATAAACACTGTATAAAAAATCTGATGGAAAAAATGTCTTTGTTATCTAGAAGGGAATGTAGCTTTACAGAAAAATTAGGCCAATATTGTAATTGTTATCAATGCTATTTCAATGACCTCACAAAAATGTTATTTAATAATTTAGGTTTTAAAACTGTTCTTTAGATTTATATTATCCTCTGAAATCATCTCCTTTTCTGGATTTGCTATGATAATTTTTTTTTTTAAAGATCCTTTAATAAAAGAGAAAAGACTAGGTTATAGTGTGGCAAATTCCCTCTTCTTCTCCATGACAACAGATAAAGAAGCTGTAACCATGACAACAGTAATGGGCCAGGGAGATTAGGGACTGACTGGAGATTAGGCCTCCAAGAGCAAAGAAAAAAGTCCTGATTGGCTCTTTATTGAGACCTTATGTGAAGACAAGTTACTGTTGAGAGAAAGCATGGAGGATTAGCAAGAACAAAATGATTGCCCCTATATAAAGAAGTCTTTCCTTTGTTAAAAACGTGTCCGTTCCTTTTCATATAATAACTGTTGAAATTGAGGTAAAGAGTTCATGATTAATTTTATTCTGATCTTGATTTGATAAATGGAGTCTAAACAAGCTGTGTAAGAAGATACTTTGGAAGCCTGGAGTGAAAAGCATCTGTGTGGACCCCCCATGGATCCTCACCCCACCCAGCAGTTTCCTTCTTGGCAGCCCCTGGAGGGTGGAGAAACCAGTTCATTTTTGACGTGGTACCCCTGTAAGCAGAGTGCTCTTGGGGAAGAAGGATTTGAAAATTTATCTCCTTTTATTTTAAAACTTATCTTTTTGACTTCTTAAAAATTCTCTAATGATTTTTCCAAGTCATCATTGTTTATGTTTTGTTTAAAAAAAAATTGTAAAAAAAATCTTGATAGGATCTCATATTCTTTAAACTGATGAGATGTATAGGTATTACCTTTGAGAAGATGGACTATCTATGATTTCACATGGATGCCTTGATAAAGGGGGTATTCATTATTTTTGAAGTGATAAATTTTTAGACGTGAGAGTTTGGTCCAATGGTGTGAATATTTTTTCACTTTAAAGCCGTTTGCCAAATTTAATTCTAAAGAGATTGTACTCTTACAGACTTCAGCTGACAGCATAGAGCTTGCCATACCCTAATACTACATATGAACATTCTTTAAAGTCTTGCCACCCTCAAAGATTTTTAAATAGACTTTATTCTGACTTTTAGATTTAATTTAAACGTGCATTTCTTTTATTATTTGTCAGGTTGAATCTTTTTTTAAATAAAATTATTCATTATTTGATTTTCAGACTTTCGTGTTTATGATAGATATTAACTGTATGTCTGTTAGCTATTCTACAAATACCATGAGTCAGTCTTTACAGAGGAAACACACCTAAAGTAAGTCAAGAAGAAAGGAGGATTTAAGTGAATGAAGTGGACTTGTTTAAGTGGGAACTGCCTGTGCAGAGGCCCTGGGGAATCGCAAGCAGTTCAGCCTGGAGGGAGCGTGATCAGTATCGGCATCAAAATGCAGTGTGTATCCATGCAAGCCCCAGGAGAAGAGTCGTCTCATCGCCTCTGGCCTAGAAGGGCTGCAGGGGATGGGTTCTTGGCGAATATTTGCTGAAGGAGTAGAGCTAACGTGGACATGAGCAAGTCTCTGCCCAAAGCTGTTATTTTTCTGGCAACAGAACAGGTGAGACTATTGTGCGGGAAGGCTAACGCTCTGGAATTACACTCAGCTGATGGTGGAGGAAGTCGATAGATAACCCCTGCAGGGTGCTTCCCCAGAGGCCTGTGTAGCCTCGGCTCCCAGAGTCCCCAGGGAGGGGCGCTCCAGTCACCTCCATCACAATCCGCCAGGGAGCTCCCTTTCCAGCCTTCCTTCCCGGCCCTGGGCCCTGTTTCCCCTCCCAACTCCTCACTGGTCTTTCCTGGGATCACCGTCCAATTAAAGTGTGTGCACTTGGGGCCTCTGTGTGTGGGAAGCCAAACCAAGAGAAATGGTAAGCAGGAGCAAGGCCGACCGGCAGACTGAGAAGCTTGAGTTTCTCTGAGGTAATGAGTAAGCATGGAGGAGAAAGATGAGAGAGTGATGAGCCGATGTGTCTTCATACACCTTGATGCTGGTCGCTGTACAGAGAGTGAATTCGAGGGAGATGAGTGGAAGATAAACGGGGTAACTGGAAGACACTTGTGGGAGTCTGGTGAGAGAGAATGACAGTGTGGAGAGAGGTGGAGAGGTGGAGCTGAGATAGAATAGAGGTAGCAGGTGTCTCCATGAAGGGGAGTCCTCGCGGGGGCGAGTGACAGACAGTCAGAAACACCGGATACGTGTTTAGGGTTGCAGCCTATAGGTTTGAGAAGACATGTAGGCACAACGAGGTCAAGTGGCCCTGGAGGAGAGGCAGGCTGAGGGGGGGAGGTAAATTCTCTTTAGCGTGATAGTTTGAGCTACCCACAGTGTGCAGAAGCAAAGGTTTTGTCAAGATGCTTAATGCCCATATTTTTAAGAGAGACGCTCCCTACCCAGGTGTCAGTCTGTCCTCTAGCCTCACGACTCCATCATCAGAGTTGACTGACTCACCACCAGTCTTCCATGAATTTCAGATACTGTGCTGATCAGGAAAGCAAGGGGGGAATTGTGTCTGCAAAGAAGCTGGCTGAGACTCTGTGGAGCTAGAAATAACTGAAAGCTTTTTGCAGCTCTTGAAAACCTCTCTGTCTAAGTGTATTGTGCACTGGTAAGTTTCCAGAACCGTTGGGAAATGAGATAATCCCCTGATTCCCCAAATGGATTTTCCAGTGAACAAGAGTTTAGTTCACATCAGGAATGCCCACTCAGCTAGCCCCTGGAGAAAGTAAATGCAAGAATGGAGACTAACCTCAGTAAGAATTAGAGAAAATGGCCCACCAAAGCCAGTTTGAAGCTTAAATGTAGACAAATGGGTACTTGTGCCCCAAGGGCCAGAAATCACCTGTCAAAATGAAGTATACGTTCCTTAGACTTGGTGACTTGAACAAATAAGAAAATGGAAATATCAAACAAATATTAATTATGAATTCACAAACACACACACACACAAACACACTCATTTAACTGCAGACAACTGTTAAAGATTATAAATGCCCCTAAAGTATTTGAAAAGCCAGTTTTCCACCTGTGGATGATTCAGTTATTCTATAAATAGCAGTCATTAAATTTGGATATAAATATGGTGATACTCAACAAGTATGGTACAATGATAATTCTTGATGTCTGGTGGAATTTTTAGTCTTCTATCAGCATGGCTAGTAGAATTACTTCTACTTGTTATATCTTTCAACATCTAGTTTGCTACTGTTGATTTTATGTGCTCAGTGGAAACAGCAAAACAATGTCCTTCACATTGTATCTAGAATGATGTAAATGGGCAGTCAGAGTGGAATAAGACTTTATAGTAACTACCTGGTTATCTAAAGCATTTATCAGTTCTTGGAATTAATTCCCTGGTAGGCCAGTGGTTAGGACTCAGCACTGCTGGTGCCTGGGTTTAGTCCCTGGTTGATGGACTAAAATCCCACAAGCCACAAGGTGCAGCCAAAACAAAAAATACTGGTAGTAAGTCTATTTTCCCTGTTTCATGCCAAAATCGAACATTTTTCCTTATGGTCGTGAATCCCCTTAAAAACTGGCAATACACAATAAAATCGTGTTATTAGTTTGCCAATATTTTATGAACTCCAAGAAATTCTAATACATTTTTATTGAAATACAGTTGGTTTACAATATTGTGTTAGTTTCAGGTGTACAGCAAAGTGATTTGGAGATAATTTTTTTTCTGAAATATATGTGTGTGTATTATATATATATGTATTTTTTTCCCATATAGGTTACTAAAAAAAAAAAATTCAGTACAGTTTCCTGTTCTGCACAGTGGGTCCTTGTTGGTTTTCTATAGTCGTGGGGGAGGCATGAATTAGGACTTTGAGATTAACGTATGCACTCTAATACACCTTCAATTCCACTATTGTGTCTTTGGTTTCTCTTTCCTTCCTTCCTTTAGAATCGATGGGAGTGCACCATTCTGCATTTGCTAACGGGCCTTCCTTGCCTTCCTGCACATTTCCTGCCCATGTCCTCTCACTTCTGACAACCTCCTCTCCTTCCTCCGTAGCCATCCTGAGCTCCAGCATCCTCCCTTCTGCTCCCAGAGACGTGGTCCCTGTCCTGGTGTCTAGTCGATTTGTCCGTCTCAGCTGGCGCCCACCTGCAGAAGCAAAAGGGAACATTCAAACTTTCACGGTCTTCTACTCCAGGGAAGGTGACAACAGGTAGGTGCGACCAAGAAATTCAACTTAACCCACCAAGTCTTTAAATGTAGACTGTGAGGTGAGGCCCGCCAGACGTCTTGAGCAGGATTTTGGAGACCGGGAGAAATCTCTGCCCTCTGCCTTTCACTCGGTATTCAGTGAAGATAATTGAGTTGCTAGTGTGGTTTTTCTAAAGCAGGATTGTGTACAGAAGCACATTCAGCTTTTTTTTTTTTCCAGTATATTGAATCTACTCATAAAAACATTCTAAAAATGTACAACTTTTCCTTTTAAACAAAATACAGTAAAACATTTTAAAAAACCCCAAACAGAATATGTGACATTTACAATTCAAAATCAAAGTAGTAGAACATTAAATATTTATAAAACTTTATCTTTTAAAGATATATATAAATTTACATACAATTTTGTTGAGTTGGCATAAAAGAATGGCTCAAAAATGGGAGATTTTCCCTCATTGCTCAAAAGAAAATACATCCAGTAGAAGCTGTGTACACGGGTTTTTCAGTTTCAGTACCAAAGCCTCTCTGTGCATCTAAGAACTTTAGGTGTGTGGGGGGCTTCTTATAACAGCAAGGTGGGGTGCCCAATGCAAATTCAATTTTTTTATAGAAAACTTCTTTGAAAAAAGATAAGCATGTAAATATATGCTATCAAGCTTTGTTTAAGTCTCCTTGATTTTCAAAGTGTTAAACAGAGAATGGAATTAGGCTTGTACTGATAGAATAATCAAATGTGGGAGAACCAACGCGGTGAGGTTGCGGTCTCAGTTGTCACTGACATGAGGCAAGCTCCAGAAAACCACATAACTTCTCTGAGCCTCATTTCATTCTTGAATAAAGAGAAACTAGTAGTACTTGCCTTAAAAGTTTTTGTTATGATTAAATTAGGTTGCAGTTACAAAAGTCACTCAAGAACAAGAGTCTTTAATATTACTCTCTAGGCAAAGTTCAGTTCAGTTCAATCACTCAGTTGTGTCCTACTCTTTGCGACTCCATGGACTGCAGCACGCCAGGCCTCCCTGTCCATCACCACCTCCCAGAGTTTACTCACACTCATGTCCATTGAGTTGGTGATGACATCCAACCATCTCATCCTCTGTCGTCCCCTTCTCCTCCCGCCTTCAATCTTTCCCAGCATGAGGATCTTTTCAAATAAGTCAGTTCTTCACATAAGGTGGCCAAAGTATTGGAGCTCTGGCTTCAGCCTCAGTCCTTCCACAGAATATTCAGGACTGATTTTCTTTAGGATGGACAAAAAGTTTCTGTTATAATTAAATCAGAGTGCAATTATAAAAGTCGCTCAAGGGTGAGAGTCTTTAATATTATTGTCTAGGCAAAGGTGCACCATATATGTCTGGTTTCAAGATTACAAGCTACTGTTGTTTTTTGACTTCTTTATTGTTTTGTTTTCTGATTTTTTTTTTCTTCCTTAAAGTGTTTCATGATTTTAAGGTTTTGGCATTTGATTTGTAAGTCTGTAATAGATATTGATTAAGTTACAATCTATAAGAATACACTGTATATTATATCTCATTTCTTTAAATTTATCACACTTATTTTATAGTCTACACTTGACCATTCTAATGTCTGCAGCCTTTGTGTGTCTGATATAGCATGTGTTTCTTCTGACTCTTCTTCATGGGAGCTTATTTTTCTTCCTATGTTTGGACGATTCTTGATTGTTAACTCTAGTCCTTAGACATTTGTCTGAGGGAATTTTTGAGGCCAAGATTTTAAAGTACATTCTCCTTGGAGGATTTGCTTTCCCAAAACGAGTCCATATTAAACCAAATTTTTGTTACGAGTGTCTGGTCCACACAGGTTGCGTGTGCTTAGTCCCTCAGTCTTGTCTGACTCTCTGCAACCCCATGGACTGTAGCCCACCAGGCTCCTCTGTCCTTGGGGATTCTCCAGGCAAGAATACTGGAGTGGGTTGCCATGTCCTCCTCCAGGGGATCTTCCCAACCCAGGGACTGAACCCAGCTCTACCACATTGCAGGAGGCTTCTTTACTAACTGAGCCACCACGGAGGCAGGTCTCATAGTGATATTTCATTAGTTATCATAAAGTCCATTAAGTATAATATTTTCTTTTCTACCACTTTTAACATATCAACTTAAATGAGTAAATGCAGACTTATGATAAGCAATTTTAAGAGAGAGTTTTTTTTTTTTCTCTATTCCAACTAAGTCAAAACCGATACTGGGCTGTATTCACAAGTTCTCTCATTAGGCTAATTTCATTTTCATGTTCCACTGAAGCTTGCTATTTTTCAGGATCCTGGCTATATGCAGGGTTATCTAATAAGACCTTATACCCTACTTTAACTGCAAACTTTGTTTCTTACTCTCTTTTCCTATTCCTTTCTAAAATTTATAGATCTAGACTTCTGAAAGAAAAGTGAAAGTGAAAGTTGTTCAGTCATGTCCGACTCTTTGTGACCCCACGGACTATATAGTCCATGGAACTTCAGGCCAGAATACTGGAGTGGGTAGCCTTTCCTTTCTCCAGGGTCTCTTCCCAACCCAGGGATCGAACCCAGGTCTCCTGCATTGCAGATGGATTCGTTACCAGCTGAGCCATGAGGGAAGCAGCCCTATTGATGGGAAAATACCCTAAGTTAAAGAGTGATCCTGCAAGTCTGCTTTCCCACTATAATTCTCTTCACTGCCAGCATATTCATGTGTATTTTTTTTTATAAAAGAAATTTTAAATAATCTACCCTGTATTTTAGTTGTGCTGTAACAAAAGTGTTTTTTCACATGCTGTCCAGTTAGTCATGTTGCTTGAAATGGAGCTTTGTAATATTTATCAAATGCCCATGTGATTGGTTTCACTGTTATTTTATCATTAATTATTGGCACTTGAACAGATGTATTTGCATTTAAGCATGTTTGATGTTTGGAAATTTTATTTAAGATTAAAGTGTAAAGTCATTCTGTAAATATCTCACTTAGAATGAGTCAGAAAGCTAGGAAGTTTTCCTAACAGAGCTTCCCATTCCATTTTTAAAGCGTTTTATAATTTTCTCTCCTCATTATATTTGTTTTTTTAATATTGCCAATTAAATATGATTAAAAGATGAGCTTGTAAAAGCTGAATTTGCATCAGAGAAACATTATGTTGCCAAATCCCAAGATTCTGTAGACAAGAATGCTTATTTTCAAATATACTCAGTAAACCTGCTTGTGCCTCTCACACAGAGAGGGAACAGCATCATCATTAAATTCTTTGATGGATGAGAATTTTGATAGGGTAACTAGGATCTTTACAAAGTATCTGTTGACTTGGCAGAGTTCCAGTTTCCAAATTTTTTTCTTCCCCTTTAAACCTCCTCTTACATAACTAGTCCAAAGTGGCCCTCCAGGAAACATGACCTGTTTTATGCATCTCTGTCCCAGGGCTGAGCTCACATTAATCTGGTGATGACTGTTCACGCCTCTGCAGGAGAAGAGCCTGGATGGCTTCACAAGTATTACCTGTGCCTATTGAGGGTGTGTGGCCGGGAAGCCAGGATCGAAGTGTCAGGCTTCTAGTCTCTCACACTTGAGACTTTAAACACATGGTTATTTAGGAGCCCTTCAGGATCCGAAAGGGACAGTATACTTGGGCTGTCGGGAGTGGTATTCAGTTCAAAAGGCTACAGTGTGGGAATCAGATGTCACACTGAAACTTCTCTCCTGCTGCCTTTCAGAATGCTTTTCTTCTCAGTTCACAGCAGCCGTTAAAGTATATCCTTTTTAAGGTTCTGTTTTCTTTAACGATTTGACCTGCCTCTACCATGCAAGGGAAGAAATACACCAATGCCTATTGCCTATGTTCCCTAGGGTCACTCATTACTGTGAAGAAGCAGGCCTTTGTTTCAGTTTTATCTCTGCAACTATATAACTCTGTGACCTTAGGAGAAATCTCTTAAGTTTCTTGCATGCAGCTGTGAAGATTGGAGGTAATAATTCTTGCCCACTAGTCTTCATGCCTTCACATGGGTTTCCTGGAAGCATCTTGAATTCAATGTGTCCAGACCCATACCCACTGTCTCCTCCTTAAGTATATATTTTCTTCACTTTTCTTGGTTTATGTTTGTCCCTTTCATCCTGTTGACCAAGCAAAAAAACCCACATCATGTTTTACTCCTCCGATTCTTAGCGCTACCATTAGTCATCAGGTCCTGTCACGTCTATCCTGGCCACAGCTCAGCCATGTCTCCTTTTTCTCTGTTATCTCCACTATCACTTATATGATCTCTGACAACAGTTTCTCACCTTCTAATCCATCCCCCTCACAGTCTCAAGTTATCTTTTTGAAATATAGTTTGGATCACTCACTACTTCACTGCTTAAACAATGTGAGAGTGCTTTAAATTTAAATATGATCAAACTTCTATATAAAGACATGCACATAACTACTACCAAATTCCCTTGAATAGAAATCTGTCTGCAATCTATACATAGATAGAATGTAGTTCCTCTAACCTATGATGGTTAAAAATATACCATGTACGTCCAAATGGCTAGATTTGGAAATGGCACTACTGTTTTATCAGATGTGAGTTTTGTGAATTTAATTATGTAGAAACCAGGAATAATGTCTCTTTGCTGTGATGGCCAAAGGGAACATGAATTCTACACATCAGAATTGCTGTGAGAACTAACTGAAAGAATTCAGTGACAGCATCCCGGGCAGTCACTGCACAAAGGCAGGATGCAGGCCTCAAAACTGTTCTAGCTCTAAGACAGACAATATGGAAAAGGCTGAAAATAAGGCTCAAAGGTGATGGTTGTATCACTGTAATAATGGGTTGCCATCTTTTATATGAACCACTTATTTTCAAAGCTGCTCAGTTTCCTGCTAATGAAAACATTTTATCCTTCATTCATCTATTGATATTTTCCTTACCTTTTCAAACTCATGGAACAATCCTCCGTACCCTCTTGGGCAGTTATCCCTTTGGCCATACCATGATTCTTGTCAACAGCGCTCTGCAGATTCTCCATGCTCTCACTTTCAGACATCATACTTTCTCTTATTTTCCTGTTCTTCTCTTCTCAAATCTCCAGTACCTTCCCTCTCTCCCCCTCTTTAACTGACCTTCCTCCTAGTTTCCTGGAAAATAGTAGTACTCAGAATAGAAGTTGTATAAGCTTCCATTTAAGACTCTGATTACAACCAACCATGATTCCCTGGGGACCCTCCAGTTCTTGATTCTATGGTCTTCCATTGTCCCTCCTCCTTCATGTTCTCCTTTACTAGTTAAATAGCTAAAATCCCCCAGTTGATTCTTAGAAGCACTGACATACACCAATGCTTTGCTTGTTATTCTCATTTAATATTAGTTTCTTGGGAAAAAAAAAAAAACCCTCAAGTAAACTAGTTTTCTGCTTACCTTTTTTTGTGCTCTTGGAGCTGAATATACCTGGAAGAAAATATGCAGCTATGCTGATAGTCTTGAAATTCTTAACTACTCATCTGAAGTTGCCTCTTCATGGTGCTGGGAGTTACATTGCACAGAGCAGTCAGCCTTTCCCCTACTCTTAATTAACCTTCCTTCTAATTTCCTGGAAAATAGTACTCAGAATAGAAGTTGTATAAGCTGCATATCTTATTTACCTATCTCAGTGAGTTTTTAAGTATGTAACCTGTCTTTCCTCAAATTGCTGTGAAAGAACTGGCCATGCTCTTCACAGGGCCAGATGTTGACTTACATACTAGATCCCACCCTGTCTTGCAAACAGAAGAACAAAGCTTCAGCTCAGTGTTTCTCTTCATCATCAGTGTTTTGCACCTTGGGGTATCATGCCCATCAGCATGCAAGCATGCATTTGTATTTCCATCTCAAAACCATTCCTCTCAATCTCATTTCTCCTTTCTCTATCACTTCATTCTCTTCCCTTTTACAGCAGCATATCTCAAGTTGTCTAGGTGAGGTGAAAGTCACTCAGTCATATCTGACTCTTTGAGACCACTTGGACTATACAGTCCATGGAATTCTCCAGGGCAGAATACTGGAGTGGTTAGTCTTTCCCTTCTCCGGGAGATCTTCCCAACCCAAGGATCAAACCCAGGTCTCCCAAATTGCAAGCAGATTCTTTACTAGCTGAGCCACAAGGGAAGCCTTGTCTAGCTTCACTCCAATACCTTACCTCATATTCCAGTTATGATTCTATCCCTGGTATTTCAGTGAAACTGATCTTATCAGGGTTTACCAGGTGGCATCCATGATGCTAAACCCAATAGTCAGTTCCTGGTCCTCTCATTACTTGGATAGTTAACAAATGTGGTCACTGTTGACCACTTCCCCTATCATTGGACATATTCTTCTCTTGGATTCTATAATACACATTCTCCTGATGCTATTCCAGTCCTTGTGGCTACTCATTTTCAGGCTTTATTTTACATGTTACTCTTAGTCTCCCTGACTTGTGAATATTAAGTTGCCCTAGAACTCAGACATTGGAGATATCAGTTCATCTAGTTTGTGACTTTGTATCAATATTTTGTCAATATGTTGATGCCTTCTAAATTTGTATACCTGGTCCTGATGTTTTACCTGCAGTTCTGAATCATGTAGCCCAATTCCTGTTTTATTTCTCAACTTTGATTTGTTGTGAGCATCTGAAACTTATAAACAAAATATCTATTTTCCTTCAACCTCAACCCCCTGCCAAAACTTTGTCATTCCAGAGGTTCCTCCATCTCAGTAAAATCCGCATATTTCTCATTACTCAAGCCAAAGTTCTTGGAGGAATTGTTAAGACCTCTTTTTTCTCAAACCCTACATCAAATCCATCATCAAGTCTTAGCAGCACTGCCAAAATATATCATGAATCCTTGATAAAATCGGATACCTGATATTTGCTACAAAATAATACTGAAAGACTGGCTTTTGTGATTTACTTTAAGCCAACTGAAGGGAATAATGTGGGTCATCACATCATTCTGTCTAATTTTGTATTGCTCAAAATTTTCTATAATAAAAAAGTTGAATATACAAATGAAAATAAAACATATACTGAATCCTGCCACTTCTTACTTCTTCTTACTGCCATCAAGTCTCGTCCATACTATTGCTACAACCTCTCAAGTCTGTCCTTACCTTAGAGCTGGAGTTAACCTAGAGTTCACACAAGTTAGGTTGGGTCATTTCCTCGAAACCCTCCAGTGACTACCTATCTCAATAAGAGAATTATCAGAAGTCCTTCTTGATCTGGCCCCTTGTCACCTTCCCAACTTCATCATTTGTATTTACTGTTTTCTTATTCACTCGCTCCTCTCCCTGACTTCTCTGCATTGCCTCTATATACCAAGAATCCTTCTCCCTCAAGACCAGTGTCCCTAGAATGCTCCTCCCCTCAGACATTGTACATGGATCATTCTCTCTCTCCCTAAGTCTTTGCAGAGATGGTATCTTCTCTTGGAAGTTTTACCTGACTGCTAACCTTCTCAGTGTCCTTATTCATTCTTATTTTTCACCACTGAGTTATTACCTTTTAGCTATTGTTTCCTGAATCCCTTTGCTCACCACCAGAATGTAAGCATTATGTGGGCAAGGATGTTTTTATCCCTTTTATTCATTGAGCTATTCTCAGCACCTAGAGCAATGCAGAACTGAGAGTGAAAGCTCACACAGTCGTTGTTGACATTTCCGTTGAAACGTTAGTCACCGTGTGAAACTCTCCAGGGTCCTGTAGGTCAGAAGTCATCAATCTCTCCTTTATCTGCCCCTTCCACTTTGATTATATGACTATGGTAACCATTTGGCACCTTGCACCTGGTTTTGTGTTTGTCTGACTATGTGTATTTCTCTCCCTAGTGGTTGAGACAAGATCTTGTTTATAATCCTGTACCCAAGTGTCTAGTTTCCTGACTTCTGCAGATGTTTACTGATCTGAACTGATAAGATAAAAGTGGTGGAGAGGCAGATGTGATATTCTTAATAGATTTTTCTTCAACCAATAAAGCAAGCTGTGTTACTGAGAAGATGAAAACGCTGACTGCAATTCAATGGAAACTTTTTAAATTGAGAAACAAAAAGTAGATTTTGAAACTTGATTCCGCTCTCTTGGTTCCTTTTCTGTTTCCTGGCTCTCAATTAGAACAAACATGAGCCATGTGTCTCTGAGCAATTAGCAGGGATGCTGATTTGCCCATATAGGTTTGATTAGCCCCTTAACACAGCAGCTTTCTAAAAGGTAGGGGATTTAACATTTGCCTCAGATTTGCGATGGCTTTGTCAGGCAAATTACTCTAGCTCAGATTATCATTAATCTGTCTGACTGGTTAATGGTGTCAATAATGCAAGTGCCATGGTTAACATTTTTTATTCAGCCCCTCAGGAGCTTTTGTTTCATAAGTCAGAGGACAACATAAATTCTAGAACCTGAAAGCCAGAATTCACAGAGATAGAATTGCTTCACAGACATCCAGCTGTCTCTCCCTAGTACCTAAAAATCTTTAGAATGGAGAATGATCTTAGGAATCATAGTCCAACTTTCTGCTACTTAAACATCTAGCAGCTGATGCCCAAGGAAGGGGTCAGTTGCATCCATAAGGCCACAGAGTAAGCAGCCACATGGAGACACTGAGAGCAAGCATTTATTGACTCCTCACTGGCACCAGGAACCAGGCCTCTTACATAAATTATCTTATTTCATCTTTACAGCAAAACGGTATCCAGACAAGGCTTAAAGAGGTTTATACCTTTGCTACACAACTGGCAAGTGGCAGAACCAAGATTGAATGCAGGCCTGCCTCCGGGCAGGTGTTCTCAGTCTACACCTGCTTGTTCTCAGTAGTGAATGGATTAATCTGGAAGAGAATCAAACTTTCCTGATATTTTCAGAATTAGGACATGGATTTCTTCTAAAGGCTTCTTTCTGATAATCCTCTGACTTAATGGTTAGGCTGATTTGCATCCTTTATTTACTCTGTAAAGCAGAGTAGAAAATTTTTATATGTATGTAGAATGTTATACCTTCTATTCAGCAATCTAAACTTACATATGGAGTGTGACTCAGTATATTCACAAGGTTAAGGCTTTGAGGCTGTGAAACTGAACTTCCTGGGCTTTGATTCTGGCTCAGAATTGAACTAGCCATGTGGCCTTGGGCCAATTACTGGTGCCTTCATTTCCTCATGTGGATTAATAATAGTGCCTGACATGCAAGATAGTGATGAGTGTTAAACAGGGTTGAGAAAGTGCCTAAAACACTTGGTCATTGCCTGGTGCAGATGGATCTATGGCATGGATTCTTGTGGGTTGGGAGTGAAAATCAATGAAATAAACACATTTTCCAATTCATGTTTAGAGAGAAGTTTATCACTTTCACAAATGTTAGCACATTTGATTCCGAGATAAGGCTGGTATGATAATCTCTGTTTTACAAATGAGTTTGCCTGGCTCAATTCAGAAATTCTACAAAGCATCAAGATTACACAGAAGAAGTATACAAAAAAGATCTTAATGACCCAGATAACCACAATGGTGTGATCACTCACCTAAACCCAGGCATCCTGGAATGTGAAGACAAATGGGCCTTAGGAAACATCACTATGAACAAAGCTAGTGGAGGTGATGGATTTCCAGTTGAGATATTTCAAATCCTAAAAGATGATGCTGTGAAAGTGTTCCACTCATTATGCCAGCAAATTTGGAAAACTCAGCAGTGGCCACAAGACTGGAAAAGATCAGTTTTCATTCCAATCCTAAAGAAAGGCAATACCAAGGAACGCTCAAACTATGGCACAATTGCCCTCATCTCACATGCTAGTAAAGTAGTGCTCAAAATCCTCCAAGCCCAGCTTCAACAGTACGTGAACTGAAAACTCCTAGATGTTCAAGCTGGATTTAGGAGAGGAACCTAAGATCTGAGGAACCAGAGAACAAACTACTTACATCCATTGGATCATCAAAAAAGCAAGAGAGTTCCAGAAAAACATCTGCTTGATGACTATGCCAAAGCCTTTGACTATTTGGATCACCACAAACTGTGGGAAATTGTTAAAGAGATGAGAATACCAGACCACCTGACCTGCCTCCTGAGAAATCTGTACGGAGGTCAAGAACCCACAATTAGAACTGGATATGGAAAAACAGACTGGTTCCAAATCAGGAAAGGAGTATGTCAAGGCTGTTTATTATCACCCTGCCTATTTAGCTTTTGTGCAGAGTACATCATGTGAAATGCTGGGCTGGATGAAGCACAAGCTGGAATCAAGATTGCCAGGAGAAATATCAATAACCTCAAACATGCAGATGACACCACGCTTATAGTAGAAAGTGAAGAACTAAAGAGCCTATTGATGAAAGTGAAAGAGGAGGGTGAAGAAGCTGACTTAAAACTCAGCATTCAAAAAAATAAGATCATGTTATCCTGTCCCATCACTTTCATGGCAAATAGATAGGGAAACAGTGGAAACAATGAGAGGCTTTATTTCCTTGGGCTCCAAAATCATTGCAGATGGTGACTGCAGCCATGAAATTAAAAGACACTTGCTTCTTAGAAGAAATGCTATGACCAACCTAGAAAGCATATTAAGAAGCAGAGACATGACTTTGCCAACAAAGATCCATCTAATCAAAGCTATGGTTTTTCCAGTAGTCATGTATGGATGTGAGAGTTGGACTATAAAGAAAGCTGAATGCCAAAGAATTGATGCTTTTGAACTGTGATATTGGAGAAGACTCTGAGAGTCCCTTGGACTGCAAGGAGATACAACCAGTCCATCATAAAGGAGATCAGTCCTGAATATTCATTGGGAGGACTGATGCTGAAGCTCTAAATTCCAATACTTTGGCCAACTGATGCAAAGAACTGACTCACTGGAAGAGACCCTAATGCTGGGAAAGATTAAAGGTGGGAGGAGAAGGGGACGACAGAGGATGAGATGGTTGGATGGCATCACTGACTCAGTGGACATGATTTTGAGCAAGCTCCAGGAGTTGGTGATGGATAGGGAAGCCTGACATGGTGTAGTCCATGGGGTTGCAAATAATTGGACATGACTGAGTGACTTAACTGACCTGACAGAGCATCACCTAAGAAGCTATACAACTAGGAAATAGTATGAGCAGGGTTTAAATGAAAGTTTCTATTCCAGTGATCTCTTTACTATACCACACAAAGTAAAAGATACTTCCTAAAAGGACTGCAGGAGTTCAGATGAGAGAATTAAAACACTTCCATGAGCGTCATTCAGTTTAATCCTCACAGAAATCCTGTGAGTTTGGCAAATAAGGAGCCAATATCTCTTTTTGCATATGAAGCAGAAAAGGTTCTGAGACAGCCCCTGACTTGCTCAAGGTCACACACCTGTTTTGTGGCAGAACAAACACTGGACAGGGGCTTCCAACCTGCAGCTGTTTGCTTTCCGTGGCTTTGTGCCACTTCAGGAAACCTCTGCTCACTGCTCGGGATTAGAGACCAGCTTTTCATGACTGGCATGAAGAATTCATTTTAGAATGCATCATTCATTACATTTTCAACACAGTGTTTACATATTCTTTCCCTGCCCCTCAGTTGAGGATCCTGCAGCTGATGAAGCTTGTTAAGAAGGGAGTGCGTTGTGATGTAAAGACAGCATGTAATACAAAGACTCAGAATCCAAAGCTACACCTTCAAGCTGAGTCAGGCTTCCTGCCACTCTGCTTCTCTGCAAAGTGTAAAACCCCATCCATTCTAAAGTGTTCTAGATCACTCAATAGAAGAGGATTTAATTTTTCCAGTGGTCTTGATGCACATTGAAATATAAAACATATCATCGACAGATTTTCTGTGTCATTGAATGACCCATTATTCACCTGTGAGTTGACCATGTGTCCAGAACTGTATGGGAAGTAATAGAGGAGGGAATAGTCTCTTAGAAGCAGTTTAGTCGTGTTTAGTAGGTAGGCAGGACTAAGGTGTATCCATGAAGATGGAGCAGTGGAGACAGATTCTAGAAGTATTCAGGAAGCAGAATGGACAGGACAGGGTGAACGATTGTATAATAATGGTGAGACGGAGTTTTCAAGGATGATTCCCAGGATTTGGCTTATGGCGAGACAAGTTGCTGAAATTAGGATGGTGAAACGATCCAAGCCTGAGAATGAAGATCAGAAAATCACACTCAGACACGCTATGCTTGATATGCTTTTCAGTATTCAAGTTGGAATGTCAAGTAGGATCTTCCTCAAAAATAGAAAGCTGGAGCTCAGAAGAGAAGTTTGGGTTGAAGGCATCTGTCAGTAATTTGTCAGCATGGAGATGACAGCAGCAGCCTGAGGAGGGCAAGACCGGCCGGCCCCAAATCACAGGATGAGGACGGGACCCAGAGCGGAGTCGCGCCTATTCTGAGGGCATTGTCTGGAACTACTAAACCCACTAAATCACTTGAATCCAAAACTTCTTCTTTTCCATGAAAAAACAGCTGGTGTCTTTGTTGTTGCAGTCGTTATTCGTTACGTAACTAGTGTTTTGGATGTGTGCTAGATGCCGAAACAAATTATGTTAAGACAAAGGTTTTTTAAGCCTGTTCCTCAGACTGTGTATGTGTGTGTGTGTTTCAAGTAAAAACAAAATTTAACCCAAATTTAGTGAAAATGCCTCTGACCGAGAAGATGACTCCCATTCCCCATTATGCTTTGCCTGGGTGGGGGGTCACCTCTGAACCTACTTTCCCTTCAAGATAACACTGATTCCAGAGTCTCTGGCTCTGAAGTAAGAAAAGATGGCCCTTGGGGGGTGGTTGCTGCTGTCTCTTTGAGCCCTATTTCAGTAAATAGCCAATTTCTAATTAAGATCTTCCCAATCATTGCACCCTTGCTGCTTTTATTAAAGAAATAAAATTAAAGTAGAATAAATCAAAAGCTGTTAAAAATGTCTCCATTAAAAATACCATAGGTCCTTCCTGAAGAACGAGTGTTAATAGAACTCTTCCTTTTTAAAGCAATTAATTAGGCATTTGATACATCAAGACAGGATTTGTTGCTCAGCTCACAGCTGTGACTGCATGTTAACACCCAGCTATACTTAGGCAAGAGGATATATATTAAGATGTATGCTGCAGACAGATTCAAATGATCCTCTAAGAAATGATACCACCTTAATCTTTAACCTGTGTTTACTTCTGAGATGTAAATACAGCAGTGCTGAATTCATCTAATAAACACACACACAGAGGTAATTTTCTATTCCCAATAAAGAATGATAGATTTTTTTTAAAAGCTTCTTTGAGGAGAACTCACTCTTTGCAAATCATGAGAAAGAAACCTAGGAAAGTGAAGTGACATCTGAAAGCCACCCAAAGTTGCAAGGAAACGTTTCAGAGATCACACTCTGTGAAGATATTATACAATTATTCTATTAAATTTTTAATTTTTATTTATTCTTTCATTTAAAAATGAGCACCAGCAGCACAGGCATTTTTTTTTTTTTAATTTTTAGTTAGAGGACAGTTGCTTTGCAATGTTGAGTTAATTCCTGCCATACAAGGTGAATCAGCCCGAGGTATACATACGCCCCGCCCTCTTCAGCTCCCAACCCTCTAGGCTGTCATGGAGCACCCGGTTGAGCTCCCTGTTTTATGCAGCAACTTCCTACTAGGCATCTGTCTTGTGTATGGTAATACACATCTTTCAATGCCACTTTCTCAGTTCCCACCCTCTCCTTCCCTCACTGTTTCCACACGTCTGTTCTCTATGTCTGTGTCGCTATGCCTGCTCTGCAAATGTGCATCAGTACTGTTTTTGTAGATTCCATATACATGTGTTAATAGATGATATTTTTTTCTCTTTCTGACTTACTTCACTCTGTGTAACAAGCGCTAGGTTCATCCACCTCTCTAGAACTGACTCAAATTCATTTCTTTTTAGGACTGAGTGATACTCCATTGCATATATGTACCACAACTTCTTTATCCATTCACCTGTCATTGGACATCTAGGTGGCTCCCAGGTAGCACAGGCATTCTTTATCTGCAGTGAGTATGTACAGGCTGAAGGGGCAATAGGATATGAATGGAATATGACTTCTCTTCTGAAATAATTCACAGTGAATTCAAAGAGAGTGACGTGTCTGTCAATACAATGTGATACAGGCTGAAGTAGACGTGTAAACCACGAGCAACAGAAACCTGAAGGAGATAGGGTTTTGTGCTGCTTGAATCAGAGGATGTAATGGTAGGAAAGCTCTAGCCAGGAGAATTTGTTTGAGGTAGATTTGAAGAATGAATGAGTTTCTGCCAAACCAAGAAGGAACTGAGTCAGGAGAAGGTAACTCCAAGATAATCAAAATTAAACAAAATGAACAAAAGTCTGAAAGACAAATGTAGGGATGGACAGGGTGTTGTGGGGCTGAGTGATCCATTTACAAATGATTGTCTTAAGGGTTGGGCCATGTCTTAAAGGTCTTTGAATCTTGTCCCAAGAAGTGGCTAGTGTATTAACTATAGAGTGGCAGCCAGCAGGATGCTTTTGGCATGGAGTTGACAGACTGTGTATGTTAGAAGAGAGTTTCTGTCAACAGAAGACAGAACTGGGAAGACCAACGACAAAGAACTAGGAAATCTAGTATAGTGCAATGCATGTTAAGTAGGAACCGGGCCAGGAGCCAGTTTGAGTCACAGGACAATATAGTCGAACCAGAGTTAGGGCTCAATGCATACCGCTCAAGGGTACATTCCATGCCACCATGTGTGACTCCCTGAATTAATGTTTCAACATTTAAATGCTATCAGCAAGGGTTCTTGGCCTTCTTAATCAATAGAAACTGATCAGAGTCCGGACAAGAAATTCAGGCAAGGCTTTACTGGGGACCCTGCTGCAGCAGCGGGGAGAGAAAACCAACCACAGGTTCCCTTGCTTGCTAACTCGCCGAGGGAGGGGAAAACTTCTTCCTTGGAGTGAGTGAGGATAGGGGTGTGTCTAGGGATCAAGCCAGAGGAGTGGCTCCGGTGGTTTGCCCATCCCTTAGGTGGTGTTGTGTGCAGGAGGCATGC
Source organism: Antilocapra americana (assembly GCA_007570785.1). NCBI lineage: Eukaryota > Metazoa > Chordata > Mammalia > Artiodactyla > Antilocapridae > Antilocapra > Antilocapra americana. The sequence continues at coordinate 8,634,101 of ML661903.1, read as the reverse complement.
CCAGTACCTTGCTTTTGCTGCAGGCTCTTCAGAAGTGACGCTTGGTCTCTGTATCTTCTTTGGTCTTTTTGTATCTTTTATCCAGAATTTGCCCTAAGTGCCCATGCACGCAGTTATTTCTAGTCCCATACAGTTTCTTTGTGTTTTGTTGCTCCAAGCCAGGGTTATCCAGGTGCAGGCACAGCTGCATTACAGCAAAGGGTCCCAGGTTCTAGCCTGTCTCATAAAGAGATTTCAGGTGAAAAGCCTGAAACAAAGCAACAGAATTATTGTTCCTGGGTCAGAGTATATGGTTTTAGAACATAGTAGTTATTTTCCAAGAAACCTCAACCAGGTAAACCAAAGCCCAGAGAACCAGAAATTACAAGAAAGAGGTGCTCTTATTAATGAACTCCTCTTGGTCTCCACGTAAAGGTCAGAGAAGGCAAGTCGCCTACACCTTTTCCAGCCAGCAGGAGACAGACTATATACTCTGTGTGGACGTTGAATGAAGGAATGCCATGAGTGGATTCTGCTCTTTCTACTTGAGTCAGCTTAATCTTAACTTGCCCACACTAACTCAGAGGCAAGTGGAAAATAAGTGGAATAATGATGTTCTGGACAGTTCACCTGCCACCACAGACCATGACTGAGTTCTGTGGGTTTGATGGGTAATTATATCTTCAGAGTCATAGGCAAAAGCTTCTTGGAGATGCAGTGAGGGCCCCCGCTGCTTTCCCAGAGTGGTTAGTGCAGTGAAAGGCAGTATCCCTGGACACAGAAATTGGGCAAACTCCTAACGTCTCTGTTCTTCAGAACCTAGTGCATTTCTCTGCCCATTTACAGAGGAGCATGGGCTAGAAAGAGCAGAATAAAGTCCTAATTACTAACTGCCTAAAGACAGAGATTATGGAAAGTTTGCTTTAGGTGCCTGCCATTGCCAGCAGTGTGGAACCAGAGAAACGAGTCACCCACTGTCCTTCCAAATTCAGATTTTATTTCCTTGTGGAAGACAATTTGCGAAAGTTTGCTTTCAGCCTTTAAAGAACAAATGGGGTCATCAAAAGCCACCTGCCAATCTTTGTGACTGAGCAAATCTGTGACGGGTGACATGGCAGTAAATGGTATCTTCTTAGAATTCATTGGTATCGCATTTGACGTCACCCTGTAGGTCTCTAGGAAGCATCAAAGCAACCTGGCAGCAAAGCCCAGATATCACAGGGCTGGGGAACTGTGCTGGGAAACTCAGGGAACACCGTTCTTCTCCAGTGCTGTCAACAAAGCCTCTTCCCTTTCAACGAGTATTGCCATTTTCATTATTGGAACTTGTTCGAAGCCTCTAGTTCTGACGACTTTAAAAAAAATTGAAGTATAGTTGATGGACGATGTTGAGTTCATTTTGGCTGTACAGCAAAGTGATTCCTATATATGTACATACATGTATTCATAGATATGTATTCGTATTCATGTATGTGTGTATGCATATATGTGTTCCCTTCTATTTTCTTTTCCATTGTGGTTTATCACAGAATACTGAGTGCAGTTCCCTCTGCTGTACAGCAGGACCTTGTTGTTTAACTGTTCTCTGTGCAACAGTTGGTCTGCTGACTCCAAGCTCCCAATCCATTCCTCCCCCACCCCCTCGTCCTCTCAACCACAGGTCTATTCTCTACATCTGTGGGACTCCTTTTTTTGATTTGACTTATCCCTGTAAACAAAATTAATCTGACAGAAAATGTCAGTGTTTATATGTTTTTCTTTGTGATTGTACCTCTTATTACTTTCTCCCTTCAAACTGTGGAAAGTCCTCTTCCTGAACTCAAGAACACTTACTTCCTATGAAGTTGTGATTTTCTTTTTTTTTTTTTTTTGTATAATAACAGAAATAACAGCAATAGTAACTGCCACATATGGAAGACTCCATGAACACCAGGTCTCATGCCTACTGCTATATACGGTTTACATACAGCATCTCGTTGAAATCTCTAGAAACTCTGTGAGGTAAAGTTTTTATAGCAACAACCAGCATTTGAGGACTCTGAAGTTTAGATAAACTAATGAGAAAGCTGAGAGAACAGCATGCATACTCAGTCATGTCTGCCTCTTTGTGATTCCATGGACTGTAGCCTGTCAGGCTCTGCTGTCCATGGCGTTTTCCAGGCAAGAATACTGGAGTGGGTTGCTATTTTCTCCTCCAGGTATCTCCCCAATCCAGGGATAGAACCCACGTCTTCTACAGTGGCAGGTAGATTATTTACTGCTGCACCATCTGGGAAGCCCTAAAAATCCTGAATCTTCCTTGTAGAATCCCTTCTTCCGTGTAATATTTCATTTCTTATACCCAAAGTGTCCATGATCCAAATAGGCCCCTTGTTTTCCCCTATTGTTGAATGATACTGATTCTGGACCTAAGAATGAAGCCCCAGATTTCACTCTTAACTGGGATTCATTGACTATGAGTCCTTTGGGGAAAAAAAAAAAAGCGTTGTTTCTCTAAATCTTACTTTTGCGTTTGTAAAATAATGATAATAAAACCATCATATTTACATGAAAAAAGAAGAAACACATATAACAATTCCTCTACTGAATGAAAATAAGATGCAAAAATCTCTACGTTTAAAAGGCATATAATCTGATTATGAGACTTTTCTTTTAAAAAGTAATGTATTGGCCTAAATAATTTTAGCTTGGTAGACTCAATGAGTGTGATGTGTGGTACATGGGGATATTATCTGATGTTTCTTAGTCTTACTGTAGATCACTGTTGAATCCCACCAAACCCCTCCCCAACTATGTTGTAATTCAGCCTTGTGGCAACTTAACACAGTACTCATACAGGAATGCCTAAACTGGGCTATATCCAGATTCATGTCGGATGTTTAGGTTTCATTTGTTTACTGTGGTAAAATATACATAACATAGCACTTACAGTTCTAACCATTTTTAGTGCAGAGTTCTGTGGCATTAAGTGCATTTATCTGTGGAGCAACTCTCCCCACCCTCTATCTCCAGAATTCCCAATTGAAGCTCTGTACTCATTAAATACTAACATCACATCCCTCCCTCCTCCTTGCTTGCCCCAGGTTAATACCTAGGCTTCATATTTTAATTATGAGCAGGACTAGATAAACTCATGCTAACTGCTATAACAACTAAACCCACAAGCTTATAATGACTCAAGTCTCTCTGACTCTATAAAGTAGAAAAATGATGTTTCTGACTGACAAGCAGTTTTCTCCCAGGTCCATTCCAGAATTCTTGCAGAATTTCAACTCCTCCATCATGATGTGGGGCTTCCCAAGTGGCTCAATGGTAAATAACCTGCCTTCCAACACAGGAGATGCAAGAGACGCAGGTTTGATCCCTGGGTTGAGACAATACCCTGGAGTAGGAAATGACAACCCACTCCAGTACTCTTGCCTGGGAAATACCATGGACAGAGGAGCCTGTCAGGCTCACAAAGAGCTGGACACAGCCGAACGACTGAGCACACACATCATCAGTGTGTGGGTCCCAAAGTCGGCCTGCTGCTGTGTGGCTTCTCTCAGCAGGCCTGGAATCAGCATGAATGTGTGCACTCACGCTCGTTGGTTAAACCCAGTCACACGGGCTCATCTAGGTAGGCTTCACAGGGGCCCGGACATAGGATCCAGGGCACAGAGCAGGAGAAATGGGTTAGGGGAGGGGCCAGCCAGTCTCAGTCCTATCAGTGAGATTAGGAGTGTATTTGTACCCAAGAATCACCATCCATGCCCTTAGAACTTTGCTTTCACTTTTCTCTTTGGTAACTTAATTTGCCCTGTCAGAAAAACAGATTTCATTTGAAATATCTCCCCAAACAAAATAAAACTTGAGAAAATGAAATGAACATATAACTTCACTGAGATGCAAGAGGTATCATCTAGAAATAGAAACCTTAAGAAACAGTTGAGTGGCTTAGAAGGAATTCTCTTTCTTCACATTCAGTTACATGAGACCTGTGAGGATATAAATATCTAGAATCGTATGTGTCCTTAAAGCATACTTTAGAATTTGTTTCTAATGTGTTAGGATCTATATCCATAGGATTTGTGTTCTCTTAATATGTACTAGATGGACCTTTGTTGGCAAAGTAATATCTCTGCTTTTAAATATGCTATCTAGGTTGGTCATAACTTTCCTTCCAAGGAGTAAGCATCTTTTAATTTCATGGCCACAGTCACCATCTGCAGTGATTTTGGAGCCCCCAAAAAATAAAGTCTGATGCTGTTTCCCCATCTATTTGCCATGAAGTGATGGAACCAGATGCCATGATCTTAGTTTTCTGAATGTTGAGCTTTAAGCCAAATTTTTCACTCTCCTCTTTCACTTTCATCAAGAGGCTTTTTAGTTCCTCTTCACTTTGTGCCATAAGGGTGGTATCATCTGCATATCTGAGATTATTGATATTTCTCCCAGCAATCTTGGTTCCAGCTTGTGCTTTATCCAGCCCAGTGTTTCTCATGATGTACTCTTCATATAAGTTAAATAAGCAGGGTGACAATATACAGCTTTGATGTACTCCTTTTCCTATTTGGAACCAGTCTGTTGTTCCATGTCCAGTTCTAACCTAGATAGCATATTTAAAAGCAGAGACATTACCTTGCCAACAAAGGTCTGTCTAGTCAAGGCCATGGTTTTTCCAGTAGTCATGTATGGATGTGAGAGTTGAATGCTGAAGAAAGCTGAGCACCAAAGAATTGATGCTTTTGAACTATGGTGTTGGAGAAGACTCTTCACAGTCCCTTGGACTGCAAGGAGATCCAACCAGTCCATCCTAAAGGAGATCAGTCCTGGGTGTTCATTGGAAGGATTGATGTTGAAGCTGAAATTCCAATACCTTGGTCACCTCATGCGAAGAGCTGACTCATTGGAAAAGACCGTGATGCTGGGAAGGATTGGGGGCAGGAGGGGAAGGGGACGACAAGGGATGAGATGGCTGTATGGCATCACCAACTCCATGGACGTGGGTTTGGGTAGACTCCGGGAGTTGGTGATGGACAGGGAGGCCTGGCGTACTGCAGTTCATGAGGTCGCAAAGTGTCAGACACGACTGAGCAACTGAACTGAACTGAATATGTATTATAAATCCCACTATGATCAGCATATTAATTCATTTGTTTGGAACCACTAAGGAAGATCCCCTGGAGGAGGCCATGGCAAACCACTCCAGTATTCTTGCCTGGAAAATCCCATGGACCGAGAAGCCTGCAGAAGCAGGATACAGTCCATAGAGTCACAAAGTGTCGGACACAACTGAAGCAACTTAGCATATGCACGCACACCAAGGAAGGCTTTAATTGGAAAATGAATGGAATACATGTAGTAGTGGCTTGAAGAAAAGGCAAGAAGATGTGTATTGTACCTCCTCCTCACACAGGAGGGGGTCTACTTCCTTTTGCTAACTTCACTTAACGTAAAAACAGGACTTCAGTCTCTATACATATCAGCATTTAGCATCTGCCTTTCCCTTTCCTATAAAGGAAGGAAATAAATGCATTTTTTGACAGTACTGACAAAGACTGACTTGTGGAATAATCCAAACCCCAATTTCTGTCATTAGCTCAGTGTTTGCAAAATGCCTCTTCCTGACTGCACTCCAGACGCTCATTCTTATTCTACTAGCTGTTTTGAGTTTTGACGCTAAATGGTAAAGTGTCAAGGCGCAAGACGGTAGTGTGCAAGGTTCATGAGAATGGTGTAAACTTGAACTTCCCAGAAACCCTGCAACATTTATTTGTAGGCCCTTCCAGTCCATTTGCATCCCAGAGCAAGCCTCTGAGATCTCGCCTTACCTGCAGACTCAACAGGAAATGAGTAGGTAACCTTTGAACCCACCTTACTGCTCTCTCTTGTTAAGTAAAGTATTCATGGAAGAATCCTGTGGCTTTTATTTCCTAGGGAAAGAGCAGTGAATACATCACAGCCGGGGTCCCTCCAGTTTACCGTGGGAAACCTGAGGCCAGAAGCCATGTACACCTTCCGAGTCGTGGCCTACAACCAGTGGGGGCCTGGGGAGAGCTCTCAGCCCATCCGGGTGGCCACTCAGCCTGAGCGTGAGTATGAGACGGGAAGGGCAATCATTTTCATCGGTGATATTTTTGAACCCCTTCGTAGTAGTTTACTGAGGTGACAAAATAGAAGGAAGATTTCTGGAGCAACACGTTTACCCTGAAGGGTTTTAAAAATAAGATAACTTTTTAACAAAATGGCGTCCTCACTTTAGCCAGGTCTGCAGAGCAACAAATTAACAACTAGGAAGGCCTGCTCCACCTATCAGGTCTACATACCCACTCCCAAGTGAGTGACTCCACCTGCCTGTACTTCATCAGCAGCGCTGGGTTTCAGCCTTCTACACTGATTTTTTTCAGATTTTTCCAAGCTTGTGTATGAAAAGTATTATATCAGAGAAAAAGAACAATGGTATAGGACTTCTCAGTATAGGGACTTATTCAGGAACTTGCTCAGGCACTCAATGCCCCCTAGAAGCTTCCAAAAGCAAACCCAGCTTCAAAACATCAATGATTTCTACTGGGCAATCTCACTATCCTATAATGCAAATCACTGTATTAAGCACCACAAACAGAACAATTGCTGCTAAATGTTCTCTGACCAAATTATAATTTAGTGATTTCTACTTTTATCATGGAACAGACAACCCCCAAACTGCACTTTTGAAAGAGATTTCTAAATTTCTTACAACACTTTGAATTTTCTACTAAACTTCTAATGTTATTTGGAAAGACTGATGCCAATGAGTAGTTTGCCAACTTTATTTTGTTACGAGTTTTTTAAAAAAATGTAATCTAACCATTGAATGAACTGAAGGACTACTTGCAACAAAGTACATTCTTAGACATTTCATCTAGTTTCATCTACTCCTGTTTGTATGTTTTTTTTCAAAAGATGCTGTTTTATTTGTATCCCCTATCATTTTATTTAGAACAATATCTAACTTCAAAATCACCTCACATGCTTTTGAAAGGACAGGAAGTAGAAAATATTTTAATTGGTAAATAAGAGAATAATCTTTGGATTAGGTCACTTGTTAGGGATTTGAAATCAGCAAGTTAAAGAAGAGCAAGCACAGGCCTTCTGAGAGGTAGTCCGGGTACTGGGACCATGCTCTACTCTGGGCAGAATCTCTGTTCCTTTTTTCATGTAGCTAAGACTTCAAAAGACCAGATGAGAACAGATAGGAATAAAGTATTTGTTGGGAGTGAGGAGAGACTAAGCTGTACAAGTCTGAGAGAGATTTGCATCACAGAAATAAAACCTCACACAGCACCTTTAAAGGCATAAAAATGTGCAGATTTCAGGTCATATATAGAAAATGCAGGCACCCAAGCAGGACCAGCTGAATAGTTTGCAAGATCCAGAAGCTACAGCAGCGCATCAATGCATGCTCTACGCGGGACCCTCCTTAGCATGGGGCCTTGTACAACTTCCTTAGTCATGTGCCAACAGAGGTGGTCCTGCTTCCAGGTTTCTCTTCTGAAGAAGGTTTTGTTCCTCTTTGGGTTTAAATCACTAGATAATTCAGATTTCCACTTCATATTGTTTATGGCCACATATAATTTGAGTCATCAATTTTCTCATTGACTTTCTCTTTAGAGATCATACATATATATAGATAGATGTATAGATATATATATAGAGAGATAATCAATGACTTTTATAAATATTTGGTATTTTAAATCAATAAACCTGAATAAAAACAAATTAGGATATATATATATGTATATATATATATATGTGTGTGTGTGTATGTTTAAATGGTCTATGTCATGTTGTGTATGCAGACTGATAGTTGAAAAACCCATAAAAATTCTCTAAAAAGATCTTGTTCAGTTTTCTCATGTTAGAACTTAAACTTTAAAAGCATGTTCATTTTCAGAAGATCCAATTTCTATGGTTTGTCTGAATCCTTTGCTTCCTAATCCAACTATTATCCCTAGAATTGTTTTTGTGTACTTTTCTGGGCTGACTGGCTATGATTACAATACATTGCTGATAAAATTTCTACAGTCAGCCTCATTTCTAAGACTGAGCAATGTTATTTTTCTTCTATCGATACCATTTGTCCTAAGTATCCAGCTTGAAAATCAATTTCCAGAATTTTTTTTCAAGGCCAACCTTTCCAAGTCAAGAGATAAGAAAGTCTTCCACTTGGAAACTGACTAATAGTAATACCTCATTTTATTTAAAAAAAAAAAAGCACTCATGGTACAATGTTTTTGTTATAATTAATAATAAAGAAAATCAGTCTATGATTATTTGTATTATACATATGGCATAAACTTTTATAAAGCACAAGCAGTGACATAATTCAACTGACAAGTATATTTAATGAATACCCACTGTGTTTGTAATGCTGTTCCACGGTGACTGAGACACATTAAGAAAGCATACCTATGTAATGAAGTTATAGCACTCAAAGCTCTAAGAAGCTTCTGGAGGAAGCAAATGTTTTAAATATGTAACAATAATAAAATAGGTGAGGAAACTTGTAAGAATTTGCTCAATGAAGTATTAAAAATCTGAATCGCAGATTTGCTTATGCTCCCCTTACCTGTGATGGCCTAGGGCGTGTGCTGTGTGCTGGTGCCGAATCGAATCTTGGAGACAGTTTGGGGTGCATTAGAAAAGCATAGCTTTATTGCTTTGCCAGACAAAGGGGAACACAGTGGGCTCCTGCCCTTAAAAACTATGTGTCCCCACCCAGAGGAGTTTGCTGAGGAGTTTTGCATTCCTTTTTATTTCTTCTCTTGATATAATCTTGATGAGCTGGTTCCTTTAGTCTGGCCGCAAGTGGTCTCTGGGCTTCCCAGGTGGCACTACTAGTAAAGAACTCGTCTGCCAATGCAGAAGATGTAAGAGATGCCAGTTCTATCTCTGGGTTGGGAAGATCCCCTGCAGGAGGGCATGGCAACCCACTCCAGGATACTTGCCTGGAGAATCCCATGGACAGAGGAGCCTGGCGGGCTACAATCCATGGGGTCCAAAGACACGATTGAAGTGACTTAGCACACACACACACAGATGCACAAGTGGTCTTCTCCAGGATGAAGAATGCTGACATCTTCCATTTGCTGGGTTTTAATTCCATAAAGCACTTAAAGGCACTGCTGTGTGTAGCCCTTGGGGCAGAACCAGGCCCCCCCCCCCCCCCCAAAGCTGCAAAGTTGTTTCTTGGCCCTTCTTTCCTTGTCTTTGCATCCCTTTCCTTCCTGAATTAGCAACTGTTCGAATCTGCTTTTTGGAACTCTGGGAAGGTCATGGAGGCTGGGATCTGTTCCCTACAGGGAATGGGGTTGGGAGGAATGGTGGGGGGTGGGGGTGGGGGTGAGATAGAAAGGTTGGGAAGACTTCTGTGTCCACCATGTCCAGGAGCCCCACAGGATCCTGCTTGGTTTCACACACTGTCTAGGCAATTTTTGTGCCTAAATCATATTGTGCCTGCCTCCTCAAATAAGTGCTTTATTACAAAAACAGCCACCTTGATCCTATATATATCATCCATTCTTCCTCATTCAGAAACTAGTCTGAGCACTTTTATAGAAAACCACACTGGGCACTGGTCTCTGTAAGCATTTACTCAAAATTTGGTGTAAATGATAACAAGGCATAAAATAAAATAAAAAACCCTAATGAATAAAATCTGTTGCTTGTTGGTATTATCGTCACATGCAAGTTATATTTTCTCCACAAAATGAAAGTGGAAAATTATCCTGTTTTTGACACATGAAGGTGTCTTAATTTTTTCACTAAGGGCAGTGATAGTGGTCTTAGGATGCTAACCACATTTTGGCCTCTAATGACAACAATTGTTTTACTAAATTACCTCTCTTCTTACCACTGTATGGAATAAGAATTATTTCCTTCGCAGGCCATTGTTTATTGGAGGGTGACCCAACTGTGTGTCATTGAGAGCTATCCTTGGATAATTAATCTCTTACTGAGTAGCTAGATAGACAGGAATAGTTCAGCTTAGATAGACAGTACTTTTAGAAGAGCTTTTTACATGTGCAAAGCAGCCACCTCCTTCAATTCATTTAGATTAAGAGTCTTGCGGCGCTCACTCGCTGCCTTTATTACAGATATTAGGATAAATAAATAATATTATCATGACTAATAAGTAGGACATGTGTATTTTGTCTTCTATATTAACAAAAAAATGCCACTTGGGCAATTTAAAACTATTTCTAGGGTAAGGAGCACTTCGTCTTCCCCAAGCCTGTTCAATAAAATACCATTGTCTGAGTAAGATCCAGCATCTTAGAGATCTGGTGCTTTGTTGCCCCATTCCCCCTCTTCCTGTTCTGTCTCTTCCCCCCAACCCTTTCCTACCCTGTCTTTCTCCTCCTCTTTTTCTTTCCTCTCTCTCAGCTTCTTATAAGCTCATCTTGCTATGTTTTCAGAGAAAGTTCAAAGGCTGAGTTTATTACTTGGTTAGAATTTCAGAATCTAGAGGCAGAGGCAGGGGGGATGTTTTCATTTTTCTCTCCCTGACAAAACTATCTTATCTCTTGAAAATGGATCTCGTGTGGGTATGCAATTGCTTGCTCATTTTATCACGGTTTTTCCAAATGTGATGTAGTAATTGTACACTAAAATGACACAGCTTTTATACAAATTGAATTTCAAGTTTTTCATATTATTTGAAAATATAAACTCTATTATGAAAACCATATTCTCAAGGAATCAACCCTGATGGAAAATATGTCTGAAATATAAATTAGCCAGCAACTATTTCTATAAGTGCATGCATACTGCAGTAATCGTTAAAGAGATCACCAGCCTGAGAGTCAGTTTATGAAATAATCACCCAGAGTACAAAGCCTTGATTTATAGGAAGGTTTGTGTCTCCTGATTATATCTTCTTTGGCTCACTCCTTGCTCCTTCCCTCTGCCTTTATGGTGTATAATTTCTCCATCGTATTATCAGCTGGATTTAAGTCCCTGCCTGCTTAAGACTTGTCTAATCTTTTCATGCCACATGTGGAGGATTTTTGAATTATTATTTGGGGTCCTTTAAGATGCTGTTAAGGCAGTTTAATCTTGAAGGATGTTAAAATGGACCACATACTGTCTGGAGGCTTGAGTTAGAGTGGGGAGCCTATTTGCTAGACCACAACCCAATTATCCACAAAACCCTTTTATAGTTAAGTGTTGTAAGTAATATTCTTAGTCCATTATATTCTTTACCCTGAAAAGACGAGTGAAAGCAACCACCAAATTGAGTGGCTTTAAGGATATATTATCTAGAGGAATAGATATATTTGCCTTTTTCATCCATCCCTGGGTCTTTTTTTTTTTCTTTCTTTCTTTTTATTCTAAAAAGACTCTTCTTTTATAGTTGTTACAGAACTTGAAATGTCTCTGAATATTATGTCTCCAAATATTACTGCCTATTAAGAGTTGTCTTAATCTCTTTTTCTTAAGATTTTTTTTTTGTCATCTGGATAATTTTTAAAGTCTTTATGGAATTTGCTATAATTCATTGTTTCTGTTTCATGTTTTGATATTTTTGGTCATGAAGCATGTGGAACCTTAGCCTTAACCTTGGATCGAACCCACACCCCCTGCATTGGAAGGTAAAATCTTAACCACTGGACCACCAGGGACATCCCAATTTCTTAATTCTTGAAACTTCATTGTCCTCAGTTATAAGTTGGAGATATTATTTACCCCTCTTCTTTATTCTGAAAGCTCAGCCTCTTTGTACACAGGTGCCAAATCAAACCTTGGAGACAAGGGTTTTGGTGAAGTAGAAAAGAATAGCTTTATCGCTTTGCCAGGCAAAGAAGGACACAGTGGTCTCCTGCCTCTGTGAAAAACTGTGTGTCCCAACCCAAGGGGACTTGACAAGGAGTTTCACAGCAACAGTTCAAGGGTGATGAAACCGTTTACCTCAGAATGGGACTGGAACCCACGTGGCTGAGGCTCGAACCCAGCCAAATCCATGGTACCTGGTTTCAGAGCCTAATGAAGCTCAGGTTCCTAATGTCTCATTGCAGAAAAAAAATTCAGTGATGAGAGACAAAGTGATAGGTAAGTAGATTATTCAGATTCAGAGAGAAGCACACACCACAGACAGAGTGTGGGCGATCATAGAGGGCTAGTGTGCCCACAAAATGTGGCCTAGTTAGTTTTTATAGGCTGGGTAATTTCTTGTGCTAATGAGTGGGAGGGTTATTCCAACTATTTTTCAGTAGGGGTGGAAATTTCAAGGATTTGGCCCACCGCCCTCTCCTTGGTCTTTTGACAGTGCCTTGGAACTGTCATGGCACCTGTGGGTGATGGCACCTCACCTGCTGATTGAGGATCAAGATCTGGTCTTGTCTGCCATCTTGGCCCCATTTGATTCTAATCAGTTTAGGACCATTGGGATTCTAAATGGGCTATATCATTCTTTCAAAAGTTGTGTCTTCCCCCTTTCCCTCCTGTTAGTAGGATTGCTGAGGACACTAGGGCAGGTGCAGGGTCTCGGGGGGTCAGTCTTCTCATCTTGATGAGCTTTTGTGGTCCTGTGAATCTTGTCTCAGCTGATTTCTTGGCTGTTCCTCCCTTGATTGTCAATTTTTCCAATCTGCCATTTGAAACTCAGCAAAGACCATGGAGGCTGGAGTCTTGCCTATGAGAAATGGGACAAAAAGGCTTCCATGCCCACGAGCCCTGCAGAGTCCTTCTCAGGTTCATTACCAAATTGTAAAGATGAAATGTGATAATCTATGGAATCCCCCAAGTCTTACCTGGCATCCAGTAAGACAATCGATAGAAAGAGGTTTCCTGCCCCTAATGGGATCAAATGGAAACATAATTCCAACTGCCTTGCACTTGCAGCTAAAGTGGGACACTCAGTAGTGTAATCACCATAAGGTAATAAAGCTAATACAACACCTTATTGATAGTTTGTATTTGGCTTGATTACTATGTAATCAACCATTTATGGATTTTATTACTTTCCCTGCAATCATCCTCTCCCTGTTAGCAGGCTGTTGCAGAGTTGTTCATTGTCTAATTTTGCTTCTTGGACATCTTTGCATCCCTAACTAAATTTTGAAGCTTTATGAGCAGAAAACACTATTATCCCATAAAATGTGACATGGCATTGCCATTTTGTGAATAGCTAGTTGGTTAACATTTGCTGGTAGAATCTGATTTGTACTTAATATGTGGCGAAGATAATACATATCAGTAATATTCATCATGATTCTATAAATTAAGTGAACCAAATAAATCACAGTTCTGTCTAGCTCTTTTTCTTCTTAAGTCACTTAACCCAGTTTCCAATTATTAACTGCCCTATGTGGTGATTTGAGTGGATATTTGGGACAATGGGGGAGGCACAGTTGGCTGTGAACCCATCAGCTGGTCCAGTTTTGTGTCATATACAGGGCAATTGACTAGCAGTAGGAAGAAAGAAATTGAAGCACTGGCATTCTGTCATTTTAGGTAACATACAAATGCTGGTATAGTTTCAAAGTTATTTCACTGCAGAAATATTTTCAGGTGTTACAGGATGGAAGATATTAAAGGCTTATGCTGTGGCATTCCCAGCAACAGAAGCTAAAAGGAACCCATTCAGATTTGGTGGTCAATTAGCGAGGTGTTATGTCTTCTACAATGAGGTATGTTAGTGCAAGAATTAGAGGTAGGCTTGTGAAGATGGGTTGTTTAATCGTGTTAGAAAAGCCAAGGCGAGTCATTCTGTGTCTATTCATCATTTATTCAGTCAGTCATTCAAAATGATTCTTTTATGTTAAGTCCTAGACTTCCATGGTCCGGTACAGTTACCATTAGCTACATGTATCGATTTGCATTTTAACATATTGATGTAAAATAAAACTTAAAATTCAGGCACACTAACCATAGCTGTCAAATAGCACTTAAAATTTAAACAGAATTGAAAAACATCCAGCGCCTCATTTAGTCACATTTCAGAAGTTGATATGTGATTACTGCATGGGACAGAAGAGTGAACACTGCTAATATCATGGAAAATTCTGTAGGGCACCCTGAAGACTCTGCTAGTACACAGGATACAAAAGCAAGTCAGAGAATGCCCTGACTCCCAAGGAACTAGTAGTCTAACAGTTTTAAGCAGAACTCATTAAAGCACATTTAATAGATTACTCCTCTTTGAATGTTGAAAAAGTTCTTTATGCATTGAGTTAGTATAAAATATTTCTTTTTAAAACACCAGAGCATCTAGATCTTAACATATTTTCTGATTAGTTATGCAAATTTCTCTCACTATTTTCTCAGTGTAAAGCATACATATATATGTATGTATCTTCTTTGGTGGCTCAGTGGTAAAGAATCTGCCTGCCAGTGCAGGAGATGTGAGTTTGATCCCTGGGTTGGGAGGATTCCCCTGGAGAAGGAAATGGCAACCTACTCCAGTATTTTTGCTTAGAAAATCCCATGGATGGGGAGCCTGGCAGGCTACAGTCCATGGGGTTGCAAAAGAGTTGGACACAACTTAGAGACTAAAACAGCAATATATATATAATCTTTCAGTGCACAATTAAAGATGAACAAAAATGATTTGTTGCTTGGGTTAAATAGTGATATAGCATAAATTCAGTTTCCTCTAAAAAAAAATCTCTGCTGGTTCACTGTCTGTCTCTCTCTGAGCACAAAGCATAATTCAGTCTCCTTCCACTGGTATAACCAAACATCTAGAGAAGTTACCTGCTCAGTGTGAAATTGTAGGGAAAAAATGCTACTGATTTCTCACGGATATGAGGGAGTATGAAGACAGAAGGCATAAAAGTGTCATAATATGAGATATTTCTGGAAAGTATGGATATCTAGCATGGGATAGAAAGGTTCCAAAAAAGTAGATTTCTTTTGGGTTTAATTGCCTCCTTTGATTATATAGCCTACTGAAAATGAAGGTAGGTTTCTTGGAAAACTGAATCAGAGCAAAATAGAGCTTGAGCATCAACAGGGAAATTGTCATCATGCTGCTGCAGCCAAATAAAACTTTAAAAGAGCTGAACTGAGCTCTTTTATGGGAGTCCTTCAGTTAGATCAGACACTATGGAGAGCTGGTGTTCATGCCTAGTGAAGAGTGAAGACACACTAAGAATATAGCATTTTTTTACTCATATGTATTTATATATTATCTCATCTTGACAGCCGCTTTAATCTATGTGGTCTATAAGCAATTATCGAGCATCTGCTAAGTGTCAAGACTTTTTTAAGGTGCTGTAAATAGAAAGTAAAATAAGATGGGCAAAATAGTATCCAAAAATATCAGGGATGAAATTTTTGAAGACAGTGTATGTGAAGGATAAATTGTTCTAAATCATACTGTAGGTTCAAATTTATTTCCACTCTTTAGCCTAAAGTTAGGATTATAAGGCGAAGTGAAGGTAATTAAAGTGTTGGTCACTCAGTCATGTCTGTCTCTGTGACCCCATGGACTGTAGACCGCCAGGCCCCTCTGTCCATGGAATTCTCATGGACAAGAGAATACTGGAGTGGATAGCCATTCCTTTCTCCAGGGGATCTTCCTGACCCAAGGATTGAACCCAGATCTCCTGCATTGCAGGCACATTCTTTTACCATCTCAGCCACCAAAGAAGCCCAAAGGATTATAAGGTATTAGTGTATAAATATTATATAATTTAATGCATAAGCATGCATGCATTTACATACACATATACATTTTGTGTTTTAGTATGAAATAGGATAGTGCTGTTTAGAAAGTCTCACAGGAAGAAATTGAGTTGACTGTCCTCCTGTGATTGCTGTTATTGTTTAGTCACTCAGTCGTGTCTGCCTCTTTGCAGCTCCATGGGCTACAGCATACCAGGCTCCTCTATCCTTGGGAATTTTCCAGGCAAGAATACTGGAGTGGGTTGCCATTTCCTTCTCCAGGGTATCTTCCTGACCCAGGGATTGAACCTATAGCTCCAGAATTGACAGACTGGTTCTTTACCACTGTACCACCAGGGAAGTCTCATCCTCATGAGATAACCAAAATAAGTGAAACCCATTTTTAAAATCACTGTACTGTTTGACAGATTCTTTTAACTGCCAATTATATTCTGCCTGGTGTAATGTAACTTATGTGCTACACAAAAGGGTCATAATTTAACTTTAATTATTATTCTCTAACTCCAGTCTTTCTGCGTTATTATGTTGTTTTGATAAAGGTACTGTTTCTAGTTTATAGGAACATTGCTAGGGAGAAATGTACTTACAACTGTTCCCAATTCTATGAAAACTCTTTGGATCTCAGCCCAATCTTCCCACTCTGGGAAGCCCCATAGCACATCCAATATAGAATTTGAACTGGGCCAGAATTTCTGGTCACAGGCCATTTGACAAGTCCAGGGTATTACCATGTGTTGAAATTGAAGGATTTTAAGGTGAGACCACACAGTTCCCTCGTGGTCCAATGGCTAAGGCTCTGTGCTTCCAATTCAGGGGGCCGAGTTTCAATCCCTGGTCAGGGATATAGATCTTAAAGCTCCTGATGACCACTGGATGTGAAGAGCTGACTCATTGGGAAAGACCCTGATGCTGGAAAAGATTGAGGGCAGGAGAAGAAGGCGGGGACAGAGGATGAGATGGTTGAATGGCATCACTGCCTCAATGGACATGAGTTTGAGCAGACTCCGAGATAGTGGAGGACAGGGGAGCTTGGTGTGCTGCAGTCCATGGGGTTGCAAAGAGCCTGACATGGCTTAGCAACTGAGCAGCAAGCTCAACACACACTTGATGGTAGATGCTAAAATTGAAGTAAAGCTGGTGCCACCAGTGTCCAAGAGTAAATGATCATGGGGTTTTTATTAAAGAAAGTGAAAGTTGCTCAGTTGTGTCTGACTCTTTGCAACCCCACGGACTATCATGGAGTTCTCCAGGCCAGAATACTGGAGTGGGTATCCTTTCCCTTCTCCAGGGGATGTTCCCAACCCAGGGATCAAACCCAAGTCTCTCACACTGCTGGTGGATTCTCTTCTTTAATGCACATACCAGCTGGGAGAGAAGAACCTCTTTATTCACTCTGAAGGCAGGGTCTGTTTTCTTTGTTTTGTATACCACTAGTGCCTATTTAGGGCTTCCCTGATAGCTCAGTTGGAAAAGAATCCACCTACCATGTAGTAGACTCCAGTTCAATTCCTGGGTTGGGAAGATCCGCTGGAGAAGAGAAAGGATACCCACTCCAGTTTTCTTGGGCTTCCCTTGTGGCTCAGCTGGTAAAGAATCCATCTGCAATGTGGGAGACATGGGTTCAATTCCTGAGTTGGGAAGATCACCTGGAGAAGAGAAAGGATACCCACTCCAGTATTCTGGCCCCATGGACTATAGCCTGCCAGTTATATTCCTTAACACAGCATGTAATTTGTCCATTTCTATCTCTGTGCTGCTCACATGTGTTTGAAATGCTCTCCTTCTTTAGGCTGTTTCATAAGTCTCTTCTATTTCTACTTTAGGATTTTAAAAGCAGAAAGCCCATTCTGGCTAATTCACCCCATGGATCCATCTGTTAGTCTTCATAAGCTCATTTTTCCTGCTCCAAATTTGTTCATGTCCTTAATTTGTTCACTCATTCATTTCTTTCAACAAATAGTTATTGTGTGCCACTGGTAGACTGCCCTGTATTTCTCAACATTGGGAGTTCAGCAGTAAAAAAAAGAAAAGAAAAAAGATAGACAAATGTTTGTGAGGTTTATATTCTAGTCATAGAAACCGACAGTAAACAAAAATAAACATGCAGAAGAATAAGCCAGCTTAAAAAGACAGAGAATGAAAAGGATAGAGGTGATTCTAGAAAGGGAAGTTTCAGGAGAGCTTTTCTGAAAAAGACAAGGGACCTATGAATGAATTTGGAAGGATACCAGCAGAGGTCTTGGGTCTCGGGCAAAGACATTTCAGGTAGAGCTAATAGGAGGTGACAAGCCGAGAGGAAGTAGAGGAGGAAGAGGACCACTGTGCAGCAGCAGAGTGAAGAAGAGGGGGAATGGAAGAGAGGTGTCCAGGGGCAGCAGGGGCCCAGATGTGAGTCACCATGAAGCCCCAGTAAGGAAGATGGAGTAATTCTCAATGCAGAGGCATCCGTGCAGGAGGGGGTGACATGATCTAATTTTAATTTTAAAAGTAGAGGCTAAAGAGAAGACTAACGCATGATATACTCAGAAGATGTTGGTAGGTCCTATGGGGGGGACTATGGAGGGGCTAAAAGCTGGTAGGATTCAGGATGGGGGCTTCACATGTAGCTCAGTTGGTAAAGAATCTGCCTGAATGTAGGAGATCGGGTTCGATTCCTGAGTCGGGAAGTTCCCCTGGAGCAGAGATAGGCTACCTACTCTAGTGTTCTTGGGCTTCCCTGGGGACTCAGTCGGTAAAGAATCCACCTGCAATATGGGAGACCTCGGTTTGACCCCAGAGTTGGGAAGCTCCCCTGGAGGTGGGCATACAACCCACTCCAGTATGCTTGCCTGGAGAATCCCGTGGACAAGGAGCCTGGTGGGCTACACTCCATGGGGTGACAAAGAGTCGGGCACAACTGAGCAGCTAAGCACAGGATTCAGGAAGCCTTTGCAAGTGGTGCGGCTTGCTGCTGGTGTGGAATGGGAGAAAAACAGGAGTCAGATGTACTCTTTGCTGTTAGGCCTCAGAAACCAGGTAAGTGGTGGGACCATTTTGAGGGTCAAACTGGGTAAGGAGCCAGCTTGTAGGGTATGTGGAAGGGAAGGGACATGGGGGACAAATCAAGATTTTCTTTTCAATTTCTTAAATTTTTATCTTAGACTGTGCTGGGTCTCCATTGCTGCTTACAGGCTTTCTCTAGGTGAGGCAGGCGGGGGCTACTCTCTAGTTGTGGCATGTGGGCTTCTCATTGCGGAGACTTCTCTTGTTTCGGAGCCTGGACTCTAGGCATACTTCAGTGGTTGTGGCATGTGGTCTCAGTTGCCCCATGTCATGTGGAAACTTCCCGGGCCATAGATCAAACACATGTCCCCTCGTTGGCATGCCAACTCTTAACCACCAGACCACCAGGGAAGTCCTCAGGATTTTTTGGTTTTTTTAGTATGTTATGTTTGTCTATTAAATGGATCCAGACTATTAAATGGACTCTCTTTTTTTAATTAGACTGTAAGTTCAAAGAAGGTACCTAATATTCTGAATAGAAAAATAAAACAAAATTCCATAAACCACTAGCCAATGGCCAAGGCCATGTAGTATTTTGCTTCTGATAGTGCCAAAACTGAATAGTTGTTGAGAAAGCAGGGGCGAATTCTCCATGTTGTCAACTATAAGGCGTCTGTGCCCTACACATCCCTAATGTATATGCTATAAGAGTGTGCACAGTGCCATGTCCAGAAGACACTCAAAAATTTGTCAATCACAGAGAAGCATCCTTTTTAGAAAGCCTCCTGGTGGGCCAGTGAAATGTGATTTGATTGGCTGATACCAGAAAAGAGAATTGACTAGGACTTCCCTGGAGCTCCAGTGGTTAAGACTTCCAGCTTCCACTGCAGAGGGTGTGGGTTCAGCCCCTAGTCAGGGAGTTAAGATCCCACATGCCTCTTGGTGCAGCCAAAAATAAATAAAATGAGATGACAACAACAACAAAAATCAAACGTAAAGAAAGAAAAAGGAAAATTGACTAAATTTTCAGATCCACAGCCCAGTCTTCCTGCTGCTAAGCTTTTCCAAGCACCCAATCCAAACGGGGCCAGTTAGCGCCAAAATAAATGTTAGCACAGAACCAGCTTGTTTTCTGATATGTACTTTGCATGTATTCATTAAATAGGAGGTTGAATTCTTATGGGATGTCTGTTCAGGATCACCTTATTGCTCTGAGACTGTATCAGAATTTTATCACTGGAAACCTGGTGTATAGGCCCCAGTGGAGACCATCGAATTCAGAAGGAATTTGCCTTTGGACTGTTAACATGCCTTTGCTTTACTCTTTTTCATCTTGGGGAATCTTACTTGCCCCACTAACTCAGGGCATATAAGAATTCAAAACATTTACCTGATGATATGAAAAACAATGTTAAGTTCACAAAGTCCATTTTAAATAGCCGGTTTCAGTCACTGAGTTTATAAAGAATGAATTCGGGGAGCAGGGAGCTTAAGGCCCGCCATTAGATGGATCAGTGCCCTGGTCCCCAAGGCTGCACCTAGAGCAAGAGTCCAGGGTTATTTGTGTGAGATGGCTTTGCTTGCCTAAAGTGTGTTTCCTCTTCTTGAAAAGGGATGGGATCGTAAACCATAAAGGAAAAGACTTGCATTCTCGACTGAGATAGTATCTGCATGTTGCTTTATATGTTTAAGTAGGCCACTTACCTTTTCTGTTCTTCAATTCTCTCTCCTAAAATAGTGATTATCTTGCCTGTGTTAGTTTCCTGGGGCTGCTGTGACAAAGTACTGTGTGTTACCTGCTTTAAAACAAAAATTTATTCTCTGACACTTCTGGAGACTAGAAATCTGAAATTAAAGTGTTAGCAGAGCCGTGCTCCCACTGAAAGGCATGAGAGCAAAGTCTTCCCTCACTGCTTCTCAGCTTCTGGGGGATTCCGGCAGCCCTTTGGCATTGCTCGGCCTGTGGGTGCACCACCTGACCTCTGCCTCCGTCTTCACATGGCCTTCTCCCCTCGGGGCCATGTACCTTCCTGTATTCTGTTTTATAAGAACACCAGTCATACTGGATTTAGAGCACACCCGAATCCAGTATGACTTCACCTTAATCGATTACATCTACAATGGACTTTTCTGAGTACACAGGAGTTAGGCAGAAGGGGATTCAACCAAGTTCATAGACGTCCCTAAAAATCACACAGATTGTTAGGGAGATTCTGAGTAATGTCGGTGAGGACTGAGAAAACTACAAAATATATATAGATATATGCTGTGCTGTGCTTAGTTGCTCAGGCATGTCCGATTCTCTGTGATCCCAAGGACTGTAGCCCTCCAGGCTCTTCTGTCCACGGGGATTCTCCAGGCAAAAATACTGGAGTGGGTTGCCATGTCCTCCTCATGTGTGAGAGTGTGTGTGTGTGTGTGTGTGTGTGTGTGTGTGTGTGTGTGTGTATTTTTTTATTGGAGTATAGTTGATTTACAATGTTGTGTTACTTACAGGTGTCCACCAAAGTGAATTAGTTATACATAAATCCTTACTTTTTTTAAGATTTTTTCCCTATATTTCCCTGTGCTTATAGTAGGTCCTTATTAGCTATCTATTTTATATATAGTCTTGTGTATATCTCAATTCCTATCTCCCAACTTATCTCCTCCACCACCCTTAACTCCTGGTAACCATAAGTGGCTCTACTTCTGTTTTGTAAATGAACTCATTTGTTCCCTCTTGTTTCAAGAGAGAGTTAACACCTATTCTTCTCAAAATATTCCAAAAAATTGCAGAGGAAGGAACACATTCAAGCTCATTCTATGAAGCCAGCATCACCCTGATACTAAAACAAAGCAAAGATATCACACACAGACACACACACATGCACACTCACAAAGGAAATTACAGGCCAATATTACTGATGAATATAGATGCAAAAGTCCTCAACAATATATACATATATTTTAAATAAGATATTTAATTTAATTAAAATTTTCATTTAAAAATCGTTTCACTTATTATCTCTCAAAGAGATATTAAAAATATCCTTAATGTCCTTAAATTCATAGTTGATATCCTTCTATTAGAGATACCAAGGAAACATTTCATGCAAAGATGGGCTCAATAAAGGACAGAAATGGTAGGGACCTAACAGAAGCAGAAGATATTAAGAAGAGGTGGCAAGAATACACAGAAGAAGTGTACAAAAAAGATCTTCACGACCCAGATAATCACGATGGTGTGATCATTCACCTAGAGTCAGACATCCTGGAATGTGAAGTCAAGTGGGCCTTAGGAAGCATCACTAAGAACAAAGCTAGTGGAGGTGATGTAATTCCAGCTGAGTTATTTCATATCCTGAAAGATGATGCTGTGAAAGTGCTGCACTCAGTATACCAGCAAATTTGGAAAACTCAGCATTGGAAAACTGAAAACCCGGGACTGGAAAAGGTCAGTTTTCATTCCAATCCCAAAGAAAGGCAATGCCAAAGAATGCTCAAACTACCTAACAATTGCACTCATCCCACACACTAGTAAAGTAATGCTCAAAATTCTCCAAGCCAGGCTTCAGCAATACGTGAACCATGAACTTCCAGATGTTCAAGCTAGAACATTTAGAAAAGGCAGAGGAACCAGAGATCAAATTGCCAACATCTGCTGGATCATCGAAAAAGCAAGAGAGTTCCAGAAAAATATCTATTTCTGCTTTATTGACTGTGCCAAAGCTTTTGACTGTGTGGGTCACAATAAACTGGAAAATTCTGAAAGAGATGGACATACCAGTCCACCTGACCTGCCTCTTGAGAAACCTGTATGCAGGTCAGGAAACAACAGTTCGAACTGGACATGGTTCCAAACAGACTGGTTCCAAATAGGAAAAGGAGTACGTCAAGGCTGTATATTGTTACCCTGCTTATTTAACTTATATGCAGAGTGCATCATGAGAAACACTGGGGTGGATGAAGCACAAGCTGGAATCAAGACTGCTGGGGAAAATATCAACAACCTCAATATGCAGATGACACCACCCTTATGGCAGAAAGTGAAGAAGAACTAAAGACCCTCTTGATGAAAGTGAAAGAGGAGAGTGAAAAAGTTGGTTTAAAGCTCAACATTCAGAAAACTAAGATCATGGCATCTGGTCCCATCACTTCATGGGAAATAGATGGGGATACAGTGGCTGACTTTAATTTGGGGGGGGCCTCCAAAATCACTGCAGATGGTGACTGCAGCCATGAAATTGAAAGATGCTTACTCCTTGGAATAAAAGTTATGACCAACATAGACAGCATATTATAAAGCAGAGACATTACTTTGCCAACAAAGGTCCGTATAGTGAAGGCTATGGTTTTTCCAGTAGTCACGTATGAATGTGAGAGTTGGACTATAAAGAAAGCTGAGTGCTGAAAAATTGATGCTTTTGAACTGTGGTGTTGGAGAAGACTCTTGAAAGCCCCTTGTGAGGAGATCCAACCAATCCATCCTAAAAGAGATCAGTCCTGATTGTTCATTGGAAGGACTGATGTTGAAGCAGAAACTACAGTACTTTGGCCACCTGATGCAAAGAGCTGACTTTTTGAAAAGACCCTGATGCTGGGAAAGATTGAGGGCAGGAAGAGAAGGGGACGACAGAGGATGAGATGGTTGGATGGCATCACCGACTCGATGGACATGGGTTTGGGTAGATTCTGAGAGTTGGTGATAGACAGGGAGGCCTGGCGTGCTGCGGTTCATGGGGTCACAAAGAGTCAGAGACTGAGCAACTGAACTACCTTCTGTCTAGAATTCTAACTCTGTTTTGTGTCCTGTAGGACACAGTTCTTCTTGTTGTTTGGTTGGTAAGTGATATCAGACTCTTTGCAACCCGATGAACTGTAGCCCGCCAGGTTCTTCTGTCCATGGGATTTCCTAGGCAAGAACACTGGAGCAGTTTACCATTGCCTTCTCCAGGGGATCTTCCTGACCCAGGGATCAAACCCTAGTCTCCTGCATTGACAGACAGATTCTTTACCACTGAGCCGCGAAGGAAGTCTGTAGGGCAGAGTACTTTCCGAATACTAAGGAGTGTAAACAGCTTAGGTGGCCCAAAGGGAGCTGATCAGTGAAAGAAATTAGCCAGGTTTGCAGGAGCTGCCAGCAAGAGCTGAGATGGACACCGCCCACACGCGCAGACTTCCGCTCTTTGACATTCAGTTGATAAAAACCCCGTGGTTTATTTTTCTTTTTTCTCCTGAACACCAATGGCAGCGTCTTGACTCCGGTTTTAACAGCTACAATAACCTGAAACAGTAATTGTGTGTCATCACCTTGAAATCTTTCAACTTCAGCCCATAACCATCCCCTGTATCTGTGAAATATCCTGTGAAAAAGAATTTTGGCCCGACTCAACTCCCCCATTAACTGTGACAAAATTAAATGCAACAAAACTAATAGTGTCAGAGCTGTGATTGGAATGTGGCATAGCATTCCTACTGCAGTGTTAATGCGTGTTTGTGTGTGTTCATGTGCACGCATCCACAGAGGTAAGCGTGATGATTTCAGGGAAATGGAGAAGCAATTACCTGAAGGCTAACTACATGTTAACAATTCTTTAGTTGTTAGGCTGTTTAGATGGACAGCTTCCCTGTCCATCACCAAGAGTTAAAATTCTTGTTACTTAAAATAACATAGCCTTAACGGTATGATACTTTTTTTTTAATTAGTTTTGCCATACAATGACATGATATCACCATGGGTTTACATATGCTCCCCCTCCAGAACCCCCCTCCCTCCTCCCTCCCCCCAGGAAATCTCGTTGCACCAGCCCCGAGCATCAATCCTTGGGTGGAAATTGATTAGACATATGATAATTAACATGTTTCAATGCCATTCTCCCATATCATCCCACCCTTTCCCTCATCCACAGAGTCCACGAGTCTATTCTGTACATCTGCATTCCTTTTGCTGTCTCGCATGCTGGGTTCTCGTTACCGTCTTTCTGAATTCCATATATATGCGTTAATATACTGTATTGTTGTTTTTGCTTCTGGCTTACTTCACTCTGGATAATGGGCTCCAGTTTCGTCCATCTGAGTAGAACTGCTTCAAATGAATTTTTTTTTAATGCTGAGTAATATTCCATTGTGTATATGTACCGCAGCTTTCTTATCCATTCGTCAGTTGATGGGCATCTAGGTTGCTTCCATGTCCTGGCTATTGCATTATTGAGCTTACACCCGTCTGAGTGAGTTACACTAACCTCCATGCTAGGGACATCATTTCTCCTCGTGTTATAAATCACTTACTGTGCTTCAGTTTGTTGAAGACTTGGTTCAAAGCCTTCGACTAACTTGCAGTGAAATAAAGTTTATTATTATCACTGCCAGTCTTCAGGGGGGGTAAGTGACTTGTGTGTGTGTGCTTGCTATTTCGATTCAGTCGTGTTCAACTCTTTGTGACCCCATGGACTGTAGCCCACCAGGTTCCTCTGTAAATCAATTCTCCAGACAAGAATGCTGGAGTGGGTTGCCATGCCCTGCTCCAGGGGATCTTCCCCACCCGGGGATTGAACCTGTGTCTCTTACATCTCCTGCATTAGGAGGCGGGTCTCTTACTAATAGCACTATCTGGGAAGCCAGTTTAGTCTAACCAAATGCATAGGACCCCCAGAAATGAATTGATGCCACTTCTGGTATTATGTTTCATCTATTAATGTAATTTTAAACTCCAAACAACAATGTAATAATAGATTGTCACTCACATTTTAGATTATGCCAACAGCTTGATTAATTTTACCACTTGGAGTATGATGTGATCACTTTCGTTTTGATAATTTGATGTTTTTACAGTAATTTTGCAACCCTATTTGGAAATACTAAATTTTGCAGAGTTCTTGAATTATTCTAGTGACATTGCTTATCTCTGCAATGTTTGGTATGGTAACCACTAGCCACAAGTGACTGTTGAGCTCTTGAGACATAGCTTGCCTGAACTGAGGTGTGCTGTAAGACTAAAATTCACCCTGGATATTAAAGACTTAGTGTAAGCAATATTAACTGTCACATTAACACATTTCCTACTGATTATGATTTGAATTATATATTTTTAGATTACTTGAATTATGTATTTTAGGCTAAATATATATACTATTAAAATTAATCTCACTTATTTCATTTTTACCATTTGAATTTGTCTACTGGAAACTTTAAATTACATATGAGCCTTCCTGGCTCACATTATATTTATATTGGACAATGATGACTAATACATCCCCTAAATCTTATATCCAATCACAAGGAAGTCAAGAAGATTGCCGGCCTGATATTAAAATGAACTTCGGAGCTATTGGAATACAGTGGTTAAACAAGTCAGCCTCCTTAAATATTTCTGAATGTTATATAAATAACTTTCATATTTAACATCATTTTCCTTATTTTACTCCATGCTTACTGGACATCATAATCAACAGCCTTTGAATTCATGAGTCAAAGACCTTTCTTTCACATTGGCCTAAGACTTCATGATCCTGATGAAAATAAAAGTCGAGGAAGTGGAGTTGGGGAAAGAAAAAGAGTCTCTGGATCCACATAGTGCATCTGTGTCCCTGTGCTCAGTTTCAGAGTCCTTGTCCAACTTCTGTGAGATGATTTACTGCTGAAGACTGTTTGTCTTCCCACCGCTATCTCTGAACAAGCCTAAATCTTCCATGTGGTTAATAAACTTCTTATCTTTTGAATACTGAAAATAAAATAATCCTCAGGGTGGTTCAGTCAGCAGACGGGGAGCCTTTGAGATGCTTCTTAGAGATATAGGACAACCAGGTTTTCTGCCCTGTGCTATGATCAGTCTTCCCCTCTCACGCATGTATGTGTAAGGGTGTTAAAGGTGCTTCACAGTGATGAATGTCGGTGCCGCCGCAAAGTGAATATTAATTTCAGTATTGTCAAGGTCACATGTGTACCCAGGTTCACTGTTAGTGGAATTTTTATTGCTGTGGCTGTTTGGAAAGATATTTTATCTGGAGCTCAGGAGCAGAATTCTTCAACACCCATGTACGTTGCTCAGAGAAGAAGTGCTTTAGAACTGTCTGGTCTGTTAATTGGGGTAATTATTTTGAGTGCCTCAAAAAAGAGCAAGGTGTGGGTTTAGAGGAGCTAAGTTAGGTAGGAACAGAACAAACAGATGATCACAAAATCTGGAGACTAGCTAATGTTCCTGAAAAGCGACTGACTGTATATGGAAAAAGAAAGAAAAAAACACAGGGGAAATAAATGAAAAAGAGAAAAAATGGCTGTGGTGAGGCCATTCATAGAACTAGGGTGTGAAATTGTCTAGCTGAGAGACCAAGAAATTAAGAGGGAAGTATAGATGAAGAAAAATCATACGTTATGACTGTCCATCTGGCGTTAAATATACTGAATAGTGAAGAACTTGGACCCCAGAGTAGGCACTGATGCTGTGATATTCGCCACACACCACACTCACACACCTGCCCAGGCTTGCTTCAGTGTTTTCTGTCTCAGTAAACAAGATGAAAAACATTCAGCTGTGCAATCAGAAATATAGGAATCATTCTTTTATGTTTGTTTTGTTTTTTAACATTGCATTGAGGTGTAGTTGATTTCCAGTTTTCTCATAGTTCCTGCCGTGCAGCAAAGTTCCTCAGTTGCACATATACAGATGTCCAGCATTTCTTAGATTCTGTTTATATATAGGTCATTACGGAGGACTGAATAGCATTCCCTGCACTACACAGTAGGGCCTTACTAGTGGTCTGTTTTCTACATAGTGGTGTTTGCATGTCAGTCCGAATCTAGGAGTCCTTCTTGATGTCATTCTTTCATTGTCCTTCCTCCAGTACATCAAATGCCATTGATGTTTACCTTCCATACAGCCCTGAGTCCCTCCTTTTCTCTTCCTGTCCATCACCATTGTTTTAAATCAAGCTGTTAACCTCTCTCTTCTGTGCATTGAACACTCTCCCACCTGGTCTTCTGGTGCCTACATTTGCCCCCCTTCAGTTCACAATTTGCGTAGTGGACAGAGAACAAAATGATTAAATCCATCAGTACCTTTATGATTCTTGAAAATCAAAATTCTCCCAAAGCATTTAAGGCCCAGTGTGGTCTCATCCTTGATTATCTCTCCCACCTCCTCTTAGCCTCTCATGGTCCTATCAACTTAGATTAAAGTTTAAGGACATTCTCATTGTCTTCCCTGTTGATTCTCTGACACACTGTAGAAGTTGATAACATTTACTGACTGCTTTCTTGGTACTAGACACTGTTCATGATTTATTATCCATCTCTATAGTAAAGCCATGAGGTTGATGTTGGTATTAATCCCATTTTAACATAAGAAAATTTAAGCTCAAGAATATTAAATAACTTGACCTTGGCCACATAAGACTGAGCAGGGGTACTTAATTTGAACCCAAATTCTCTGACTTTGGAGGCCACATTCATTGCTGTTAGTCTCTCTCAGCAAAGTTTTGGGCTGCAGCCCAGATTGGTGACTTTTGGGACACCTACATGTTAAGAGGAAAGAGTTCTAAATTTCTTCTTTAACTTATGGTTCCTTCATAAAGAGTTTACCCAAGGCAATGCCTTATCTTTTAAAACCTGGGAATAGATAAACAATACAGTGCTTCCCTAAAGAGATGGTATCTTTTAAGGTAGGATTTTTTGGCGTTATGCAGAAAAATCTACTTGGGCTTTCCTGGTGGCTTATTGGTAAAGAATCCTCCTGCCAGTGCAGGAGACACAGTTTCGATCCCTGGGTCGGGAAGATCCTCTGGAGAAGGAAATGGCAACTCACTCCAGTATTATTGCCTGGGAAATCCCATGAATAGAGGAGCCTGGTGGACTACAGTCCATGGGGTCTCAAAAGAGTCAAACATGACTTAGCAACCAAACAACAACAGGAAGAGGAAAGCCTACTCACTTGATTGCCGGGGAAAAGACTGTTGATTCTTTCTCCTCTAATAAATGCCAGCAGGGCTCTTTTATAAAAGCATCGATATATGTCATTTATTGGCTCTGTTAAAACTACAGACATCAAATATTGATTGATTCTTTCCATCCAGACCATAATACAAGCCAACTCTGAGAAAGGTTGCTAGGGATTGAGTTATGTTATCACCATGGAGAACATGAGCCAAAGATGCCTGATTCTCTGATGCATATCTGTTTATAGAGAACTGCCATTTTTATGTGCAGAAATACATCCTGAAGTATATACAAGTCTCAAACAAGTATGAAACATCCGCTTCCTAGGGATTTCTGCTTGGGACTCTTCTACAAGAATTAAACATAAATGTATGATCTGTATAATAACAATAATAGTAACTGTGTGGAGTATTTATGAGGAGGTTGGGATACTTGTTTAAAAACTTGTTCCCAAACTGAAGTTCTAGAGACCAATATCTTGCAAAAAGTGTGGTTTTTTTTCCTACTTTCTTCAAATTATCTTGAGACATACCACATTTTCCTAAATTCAGTAGAATATTATCTGATCTGTTGGTAATGCTAATAAAGTAGAAAGGCAGTTTAATCATTGATCATTTCATGCTGGTGGGTTGTTTCCTGCTTAATTGTGCCATCATTAATTAGTTCACTTTGCAATTTTTCTCATTATTTTTACTTAAAAGATTCTTTATCTAATGCCATCCCCAAACTATATTGTATTTTTCTTTCCTTTGACTGACTTGTAAATTCTGTTCCAGAAAGGCAGATATCAAGGCCATGACTCACTAAACTCATTCACACCCATGCCCCCGACTCACTCAATTCCTCCTTCACATCTGGACTTCCTGTCCTTCCTTTCCCCATCAGTGCAATTTTCACTTGTTGATCAAGAAATCCTCTTGACCCAGTTTCCCATAACTGTCCTCAATGACTGCATACTTCATTGATAGGCCTGTTTCTAGCATTCTTATATACTTTATCATCTGTGCAGAAGTGTGTGTGTGTGTTTGTTTTATTGTCTGTGTTTGTGCATATTTTCTTTGTCCTAAAAAGTTCCCTAAAAATTTCTGCATAATATTTTACAGTACTAGAGAGAGCATTGTATGATAAACACATAAAGTATATGATTAGACTACAAAATGAGCTGTTACTTTTATCTAGAAATCTCAGTCACAATGGAAAGTGACCAAACCCGAGCTATTCTAGGGGAAAAAATATTAAGTCACTATAACTGAGTTTACATGATGTTAAGCATTTAATAATATGAAAGGTAAGCACATTTGCCTGAAACCTTACGTTTTTAATTTCAGTGTTTATTTTCAGCAGTTTTTCTGTATGATAAACCATTTGCCTTTGAGTTTACTTAAAAATCTTCAGTTGCAATGATTTGAAACCTCAGTCATGCAGTCAGGAATCTACATTACCCACTACATTTTACATTTTTAGGCATTGCTGGTAAGTAAATAAGTGCAAGTCACTCAGTCATGTCCAACTCTATGCAGCCCCATGGACTATACAGTTCATATTCTCCAGGCGAAAATACTGGAGTGGGTAGTGTTTCCCTTCTCCAGGAGATCTTCCCAAGCCAGGAATCAAACCCAGGTCTCCCACATTGCAGGGGGATTCTTTACCAGCTGAGCCACAAGGGAAGCTAATGTGTTCTAAGTGAAATTCATCATCAGCTATGTGCTTTACCAAGGTTATTACCCTTGGGTTGTGTTTGTGAAAAATTTATTACTCAGCTGAAAAGATCTGACATTGAGTTCAGTCCCTGTAATCACTTGTATTATAACACTCTTCCTGGTTCTAGTAGTTTTACTATAAGAAGACTACTTTTAAGATATTTTTCTTCAAAGGGAATCCTTAAAGTGTTTTCTCCTATAGTGTCAAAAATGTCAATTATTTAATATAGCAGTGGGACTTCCCTGATGGCTTAGCATTAAAGAATCTGCCTGCCAGTGCAGGAGATGCAAGTTTGATTCCTGGGTTGGGAAGATGCCCTGGAGAAGAAAGTGGCAACCCACTCCAGTATTCTTGCCTCTGAAATCCCATGACCAGAGGAACCTAGCAGGCTGTAGTCCATGGGTGTCGCAAAAGAGTTGGACACGACTTAGTGACTAAACAACACCAATATATCAGTGTGTGTGTGTGTGTGTATTAGTTGTTGTTGTCCAGTGGCCCAGTCATGCCCGACTCTTTGTGACCCCATGGGCCGCAGCTTGCCAGGTCTTCCATGTGCACACACATATTTGTATATATAGGTAATATGCAAGTCATATAAATCACACATATTTTATGTGTGTGTATATACCTTCATCAATATATGTCTACAGACACACATGTGCATACATGTGCACACACACACACATATAAGGACACAGTTGAGTATATTGTGAGTTAGCTGATAACACCTATTCACACCAAAAATAAAATGATCAGGTAATAACTGCTTCCTCCAACCAAATCCTGTCAGACACCTGTGATTTTGGTAATAGAGACGTACCCCCATAGTGTGCGCTTCTTGCTTGCCAGACTACTGTCATATCTCCTAACTATGTGTTTTTTCAGTCTAGAAGGGATTTTATTATGTTAATAATTACATTGCCTGCAGGCTTTTTGATGTTGCATTCCCCATACAGAATAGAAACAAATTTCATAGAAATATCATTAAAGCTGTTAACTACAGGAGAAAAAAAAATCAAAGAGGCAATCAAAGCCTGCACTTTATTATCAATAAATGCAAATAGTTTCAGAAATGGTTTGCATTTGAAACACATTCAGTGAGGATATCATTGGCAGTGGAAGCTGCTGCTTAAATAAGAGAGCTTTGTGGCCTAAGTCCATTTCGATCACTACAGATAATTATTTAGATTTCTTGCTATCCATTTTTAAAATAGACTCAAGAATCATTTTTATATTAGTACATGCAGAAGAAGGTAGAGTCACCCTCAGAATTCTGGCCTGAATGGAGGGTATGGGAATTATAGATCATTATTTGAATGATAACACATGTGTTTTTTTTTTTTGTTTTTTTGAATGTACTATTACATTGGTTCTAAAAAAAAATTAGTGATTTAGGAACATTGTACTATGCAGTCATTTTGAAGAGACTTTAAATATTCAAATGTTCAACTACATATTCTCTGACACTAACATTTATCTTCATTTGGGACTACCAGCTGGGAAACATCAGTATAATGGTGAAAAGATATCAGCCTCATTCAGTATTATGATGACAGAGACATGACTTGATCCTCCTAAAGCTTTTTCTATGAAAACTTTATATTCCATTTTTATTTGGAAGAGGTTACTTAAACTCCCATTTTTAGAAGCATGTATCTGATAAATCATAATTTGGACTTCAGTGTGCTCAATACAAACATCAAATTATAGTACAGATAAGTCAGGAAGGTAGACAAATAGACATTAGAATAGATACAGAGCAAGAGAAAGAAAAGAAAATAGAATATTAGTTTTTATTTGCTATTTGACTCTTGATCATCAGAAACTCTGACATTTGGAAAATCTAAAATACCTGGTAAATTAAAGCAAATGAATTCATATGCCTTTGACTTACCCATGATTTGCAAAGTGAAATAGAAACATCTATTTCATAAATGTTTCTGTTTTTGAAACAGTAGCATTTTATTAAACATTGAGGATATCTAAAGTGAAATTATTGCTATACTTCGCATCATAAAGTAATGAACAATTAAGACAAATGATTTGATGGTAAAGAATGACTAACTGGTTTTCAGAACTTAAAGAAACCAGAGATGTTATCTAACCCATAGGAGCTACCACATAAGGAATCATAGACCTAAATGATGGAAACTTTGCATCCTACAGTTCAAAAACTTTATATATTACATTACTGAAAACTTGCAAACAATTTCAAGGAGTCCATGGCAACCTTGATTCTTGATGCCAATGACTGATCCCTGTCATAAGGAGAGTAGTGACAAGAAATCATACCTTCTGACTCTCATCTCAATCAGTTGCAGTTCATTAAACTGTAATATTCCCCCAAAGTCCACTCAACTAATCATATATAGAACATAGATACACATCCTGTTATTGATACATGTGCTAAATCATGCTTTATTAGAAATTCAGCCAACTTTTATATGCCATTTTTGTGTTAATACGCAATAAGGTCTCATTATAAAGTACCCTATTACACTATAAATTTATATATATACTCAGAAATTATTGTTCTCTATGCAAATAGTGACATGTAATATATCTCATTTCCTCTAATGTCAGTGTTTAATTTGTTCTTAGGTACAGATATTCTAATGAATTTCTACTGTAATGCAATATTGAAGTTTAAAAAGGTAGTTGGTTAGGTTGACATTGATTGATGAGTTACTTGCATAGATCATGCATCTGTTCAGAAATCTTTCCATTCTTTGAAGAAAGAGGTAATTGGAATAGAGATACAGAGAAATTAGATACAGTTTGCAACAAAATTATTGTCCAACTGAGGGGATCGGTGGGGATTATGAAAGACATCTTGGAAATGATGAGTGGTTATACCCATTAAGGTTCTTGATTGACATACTAAAATGTAATGAAGTGAAAAGCTGAAGCTGTTAACTATTGACTCCACATCTAATTTCTATTGTTGAACATCTTTAAATCTCCCTTTTTCTCATTCTGTCTCTTTCTAATATGCATACAATGAATCACATGTAAAAGTATATAAGTTAAATTCAAGTATAGTTTATAGACATATTTATGAATAAAGACATAAATATATGAAAGTATATTTATATGTACATACACACCCACACAACACACACACAGGCCTCTCTTAGAGTTACAATTTAAAAGGAAAATAATAGGGAATTCAAGAATTTGAATTTATAGCACTGCTGTGAAGAAAAGTAAGCATGCAATATCTTTAAGCTGTTTTTGAACCAAACTTATACCTGCTCTTCCCTGCATAGTAAAGACAATCTATTGACAATAGATTGTGGAAAGGAAAGTATAGTGTTTATTGCATGGCACCAAGCAAGAAGAATCCTAAAGGAAATCAGTCCTGAATAGTCATTGGAAGGACTGATGCTGAAGCTGAAGCTCCAATACTTTGGCAACCTGATGCGAAGAACTGACTCATTGGAAAAGACCCTGATGGTGGGAAAGATTGAGGGCAGGAAGAGAAGGGGACGACAGAGGATGAGATGGACAGAGCCATCTCATCCATCTCATCTCATCCTCATCCCCTTCTCCTCCTGCCTTCAATCTTTCCAAGCATGAGGGTCTTTTCCACTAAGTCAGTTCTTCACATCAGGTTGCCAAAATACTGGAATTTCAGTTTCAGCAGCAGTCCTTCCAATGAATATTCAGGGCTGATTTCCTTTAGGATGCACTGGTTGGATCTCCTTGCCACCCAAGGGACTCTCAAGAGTTTTCTCCAACACCACAATTCAAAAGCATCAATTCTTTGGCACTCAGCTTTCTCTATGGTCCAACTCTCACATCCATACATGAGTACTGGAAAAACTATAGCTTCGACTAGATGAACCTTTACCAGCAGTGTCTGTGCTTTTTAATATGCTGTGTAAGTTGGTCATAACTCCTCTTCCAAGAAGCAAGCGTCTTTTAATTTCATGGCTGCAGTTTCTGTCTGCAGTAACTTTGGAGCCCCCAAAAATCAAGTCTGCCACTGTTTCCCCATCTATTTGCCATGAAGTGATGGGACCAGATGCCATGATCTTAGTTTTCTGAATGTTGAGTTTAAGCCAACTTTTCACTCTCCTCTTTCACTTTTATCAAGAGGCTCTTTAGTTCTTCTTCACTTTCTGCCATAAGTGTGGTATCATCTGCGTATCTGAGGTTATTGATATTTCTCCCAGGAATGTTGATTCCAGCTTGTGCTTCCTCCAGCCCAGCATTTCTCATGATGTACTCTGCATTTAAGTTAAATAAGCACAATGACAATGTACAGCCTTGACGTACTCCTTTTCCTGTTTGGAACCAGTCTGTTGTTCCATGTCCAATTCTAACTGTTGCTTCCTGACCTGCATACAGATTTCTCAAGAGGCAGGTCAGGTGGTCTGGTATTCCCATCTCTTGAAGAATTTTCCATAGTTTGTTGAGATCCACACAGTCAAAGGCTTTGGCATAGTCAATAAGCAGAAGTAGAGGTTTCTCTGGAATTCTCTTAACTTTTTCTATGATCCAACAGATGCCATAAGCTAACATCACCCGTATAAAGAAACTTAACATGACTGACACCTGTTGCTTGTTGTTATGGCTCCACTCATAGGTCATTCCCTGTCTCCCACTCTTCTTGGGCCTCCGTATTCCTTTAGACACAACAGTATTGAAATTAGGTCAGTTAATAACCTTAGGATGGCCTCTAAATGTTCAAGTAAGAGGAAAGCTCAATGACCTGGCAAACTGTGTTATTCTCTTATTTTGGGAAAGTGCCACAGCCGCCCCAGCCTTCAGTAACCACCACCCTGATCAGTCAGCAGGCACCAACATCATGGCGGGCCCCTCCACCTGCAAAAGACTATGATCCACTGAAGCTCAGATGATGGTTAGCCTTTGTTTTTCAAGCAGTGAAGTGTTTTAAATTAAGATATGTACATTTTTTAGACAAAATACATGCTATATAATAGAATATATGTTTATATATTTCTAACAGAAAGCATATTTTATAATAGAATATAGTATAAACATAACTTTTTATGTACACTGGGAAACCAAAAAATTTGGGGTGGCTTCCTTTATTATAACTGCTTTATTGGGGTGGTCTGGAACCTAACACACAGTATCTCCACGGCATGCCTATAGGTCTGTACAGTTGTGTCTCAGTATCTGTGAGGCATTGGTTTCAAGGCTCCCAAAATCTGCAGATGCTTGTATGCTTAGTTGCTCAGTCATGTCTGACTCTTTGCAACTGTTGCTCACCAGGCTCCTCTGTCCATGGAATTCTCCAGGCAAGAATACTGGAGTGTGTAGCCTTTCCCTTCTCCAGGGGATCTTCCCGACCCAGGGATCAAATCCATGTCTGCTGCATTGGCAGGTGGATTTTTTACTGCAAAGCCACCAGGGAAACTCAATCTAACCTAACCTAATGGAATCTAATGTAAGCAAGTAACTCATCAATGCCAGTTTCGCCAACTACCTTTTTATATATGGATATAGATATGCAGTCTTATGGGACTTCCCAGGTGGTGCTAGTAGTAAAGAACATGCCTGTCAGTGCAAGAGAGTTAAGAGACATGGGTTTGATCTCTGGGTCAGGAAGATCCCTGGAGGAGGAAATGGCAACCCACCCCTGGAAATATCTTGCCTGGAAATCTCCATGGACCAAGGAGCCTGGCGGGCTACAGTCCATAGGGTTGCACAGAGTCATACATGACTGAAATGATTAGCATGTATGCAGCATACAGTCATATATATATGTAATATATAATTAAGTATATAAATAATACATGTATATCTATGCATATCTATAGTATCTGCATCCCTGGATGCAACCAACCTCAGGTTAAAAATACTAAAAAATATTTTTTGCAAATAAAAACAGATTAGATTAGATTACATTAATTGCATGTATATTATTATATATGATACACATGATTTGATAACTCTTTGATGTTGTGATGTTTATTTAGGAGAGCATAGGATTATGGTATTTATCTTAATATATGAGAATATTCAGAAAATCTTCCAATTCAATCAAATCACAAAATAATTATATTTTAAAACAAAAAGTTAAGGTATAAAATAAGTTTGTTCTAAAGTGCAACACAGTATATTAACGCATATATATGGAATTTAGAAAGACGGTAACGAGAACCCAACATACGAGACAGCAAAAGGAACGCAGATGTATAGAATAGACTCGTGGACTTTGTGGATGAGGGTAAGGGTGGGATGATATGGGAGAAGGGCATTGAAGCATGTTAATTTTCATATGTCTAATCAATCGCCAGCCCAGGACTGATGCTCGGGGCTGGTGCAGCGAGATTTCCCCGGGGGGGGGTAGGGAAGAGGGAGGGGGGTTCCGGAGGGGAAGCATATGTAAACCCATGGTGATATCATGACAATGTATGGCAAAAACAATTAAAAAAATAAATAAATAAAGTCCCTTGGAAAAAAAAAAAATAAAGTGCAACACTTTTTCAGACAAAGACAATTGAAAACTTTATACCAACTAGTGGAATGTTAGCTGCAAAGCACATACTGTTGTTTGTGAATGCTGCATCTAAATGTTCTGAATGCTCCTTTTTTCTTCTGGTGACTATCATCTCTGCCTCTAATTCTCCTGGCTTCCCAAGCACACCGTTTTGCTTGATGATGTCTAATGGTCATTAGGAAAGGAGAATACTCCAGTTGGTGAACAGATAATTGGTATTAATGGTACCAATGTGTCCTGAATCCAAATTATGACACTTGCTTACTGCCTGATGTTTCCCTGTTGGTAACTAAGCCACAAATTCATATAGACAAATCAAACTGTTGGCAGAGTACACACAGGCTCCTATGCTTGCAACAAACATGGACAAACATACCAACTTAAGTTCTCGTCAGGTGTGTAGGAAAATGCAATTTTCTGATCACTCATAGTAATAATTCTGAATCAACGAAAGCAAATGTGTTAGACTCTGTACTATATTTTGGACTCGTGACTTACCATAGCATTGTTATAAAGTCATTAATTCAACTCACATTTGTTGAATACTGCCTGTGTACCGAGCCTTGTGCATACACCCATGAAGAAGACAGCTGCTCTTACTATTTGGGAAACTAAGTGTGGGTTTCGACCATTCTCTCGACAGCCAGGACACTCAGCAGCCATGGCTGGGATCATCAGGGGAGAGGAATGGCCTAGTGTTTGTTCTTGTGGGGGTACTGTCTTGACTCTGCCTTGGGTCCCTGTAGACTCCCCTGCCACAGCGCCTGATGGAAGTGCTGATCCCCACGTCTCAGAGTCACAACAGGCCTCGCATCCTCCCACCCCACCCCACGTGCCCCATGTAGTGCCCTCAGCCCGTCCTTCCAGATTCTCAGGGGGCTTGCTCTGGCTGCAGGGGTCATTTCTAGATTCTCTGCCACGCCACACTAGGAGCCTCAGGAAACTCTGAGGGTGACACTGGCACTCCTCACACTGCCGCCCCCCTGGCACAGTTGCCGCTGACTACCCAAGGTGGTGCAGGCAAAGTGCAAATTCATTTTCTGCTTCGTCCCTCAAATATTGAAGACAGTTTGAATCGTTGCCCATCACCCCACTGTGCTCCATTGAAACAGACAGGCAGAAACTCCCCAAACACTGCCTCCTCTTCCTTTCTTCTAGACACCTCCTGGAAACCTTCCTTGAATGTGTTACATATCTCAGCAGGAGTGATGGCTTTGGAGTTTGGCCGTTTTAAAATCTGAATCTTTGCTCTCAGAATAAGCTTGAGGCTCAGCTGGTAAAGAATCTGCCTGCCATTCAGGAGACCTGGATTTGATCCCTGGGTTGAGAAGATCCCCTAGAGAAGGAGAAGGCTACCTACTCCAGTATTCTGGCCTGGACAATTCCATGGACTGTATAGTTGATGGGGTCACAAAGAATCGGACATGGCTGAGTGACTGTCACTTTCATTTTATCAGGCAGTGCCCTTTCCACTTTAGCCATGAGAAAGCAACAAAGAATACATTCAGTCCCATTCAGTTAATACTTTACACATCACTGGGCTGCACGAATGTGCTCTGTGGGAACTTTCACAATCCTGGTTACCTTACATTCAACACGTATCTTCAGCAGGTGATTCGATCTCATTGCTTCTGTGCCTTTCTCTGTCTGCCTTCCTTAGAAAAATAGTAGATCCCAAATCAGAAATATCCCTTCTTGAAATGTTTGCATTGTCTTTGTGAATATATCAGTAATCAAAGAAACATGCAAGTTATTAATGTTTTTACTACTGTTATTTACAATATTGTGCTTTGAAAATTCAGTTGAAAAGAGTGTGCATATGTGTTCATTCTCTCAGTCATGTCCAACTCTTTGTAACCCTCTGGACTGTACCCTGCCAGGTTTGTCTGTCTATGGGATTATTCAGGCAAGAATACTGGAGTGGGTTGCCATTTCCTCCTCCAGAGGATCTTCCCAACCCAGGGATTGAACTGGTGGCTCCTGCATCTCTTGCATTGACAGGCAGATTCTTTACCACTGAGCCAGCTGGGAAGCCCCTCCAGTTGAAGAGTATCAGGAGGCACATTTGAGTTTGCTTCCCCCCCACCCATGGAACAGAATGTCTGCTTTATTATAATACAATTCTAACTGTATCACTGTAAACTTTGACACTGGAAAAACTCACCACTGTTTAACATTTGTCAACTAAAGTTCCGTTTGTGAAATAAGGGATTTCCATAGAAAAATGACTCCTTTATGGAAGAATACTGAGATGAGGACACTCTCAGGAAACATCTGTCAAAATACAACTGTTTGGGAGGCACAGTTCTCCCTTAGGAGGAAAGAACACACAGAAGAAGGATGGGGAAGGCAAGAATGACCCCTTCAGAGATGGATTAGAATGGGTGGCATCTCTGTAGAGTCATGAAAGACAGTGTATGAATCTGTACGTGTGACTATCCGTATGTTCCTAAAAGTTTTTGCATGTATCTGTGTATACGCGTTCATGTGTTTGTTTTTCAACCTAAGGACCTAGAAACATTGTTAAAGAGCATCGTTCCAGGGTAACATCTCCATGCAGATTGTTTATGAGTTGCAAGCAATGAAGCAGGGGACCAGAGTAGGGGCACATGCAGGGGACCACTTAACCCTGCAGTGGAGAGACCGGATAGCAACTTGAGCTAGTTCACAAAATTAACAGAAGTGAGGTTTCAAAGATCTAGTGCCTCTGGATATGGTGCCCTGAAAAGGACAACCTCACTTACATTTTATTTCAGCCTGGAATGTATAACCTAAACTCAGTAGGAAGAAACAAAGACAAACCTAAAGTGGAGAACATTCTATTAGTTAAAATAGGACTCTATTCTTTAAAAAACAAATGGCCTAAAAGGTAAAGAAAGGCTTTGGAACAGGTTCAGTATAAAACAGACTAAAGAGATATAGTAGTGAAGTTCAAACTTGACCATGAACTGAATCCTCAACTAGAGATGAAAATGCTGCATAAATGACACTACCAAGTCAGTTGACACAGTTTGAATACAAATGATGATTAGATAAAATATCATTTTAATATGAATTGCTGAAGTTGACTGCTATATTATTCATGTACACATTAATTCTTAAGAAATATTCACTGAAGAGTTTAGGGGTAAAGAGCCCTGATAAGTGTGGCCTAATCTGGATGGATAGATGGATAGATAATTGAGAGAGAGAATGATAGTTTATAGAACAAAGTGTTAACAATAGGTAGATCTGGATAAAGGGAAAAGAGGTGTTGTATGTACTGTTCTCATTCTTAATGTTTTCTGTAGGTTTAAAATTATTTCCAAGTTAAGTTTTTAAGAGATCATTAATAATCACTTGTTAACGTGAAAAGGATGCAGTTGTCAATAATAAGGATTCTCAGGATTTGAAGACTGGTGGAGTAATGTATGAAGGTGATAGCAATGCCAACCAGAATTTGTGCCCTTCTCCAATCAACAGAAATTGATAAGAGGCCAGTCAACCTTTGTTTCTTGAGGAGACTTTTATCCAGGTGCAAGCACTGCAGGAAAGGGACCCAGGTTCCAGTCTGTCTCAGCAGAAAATACTTGTTTTTGAGTAGTCCTCCTCCACCCCAAAAGTGTGAGCAGCAATGCTGTAAGGAGCTGGGTTCCTTGGAACAAATTCTAAAAATGATCCAGAGGCTCAGGTTCCATGCCAATCTAAGAAGTCTATCATTGGAGGTCATGTCAGCTGGGGTTTCATATGGTATTTTGCTATGGAAGTTCAAACTCAGAAGAGATTGATTAGAGGCCTAGAACGTATATCTGTCCAAAGCTGGGTGGTATCTAAGGCTAGCGGGGAATACACAGCACGTTTAAGTTGAAGTCATTGTTCTGCTCGCAGTAATGGGCTGTTTATTTATTTTGGATTGCAGTAACTAGCATGGTTATTGCATTTACCACTTGCAAACCATGTACTTGTATTCAAATCTTATGAGCAAATATAAAATTGTGCAGAAATTCAACATTTGTGTATCTAAAATGAAGGATTTTCTTAACTCATTTCATAGCCTCATCTCACCGGATCTTATGTTAGGCTGTGTGTAGTCTTTAATAATTCTGTTTGGTGTGCATGAATGTTTGCTGCAAATGCATGGCTTAATAACAGGGTGCTACAACAGACTTCACTCAGAGTGCTACATAAATCACTTATGTACTGTGTTACCTTTATAAAACCCGAGAATTTCTGGATATAGAAATATATCTGGACATAAGTGTTTTGGTTAAGTGATTGTGGGCCTGTTTTTATCTGATTTCGTTAATGAAAAAGCTTTTTATCCTTGATTAAGTAAAGTAATAGTTGTGAGAGAAAATGGAATGCTAGAAAGTAAAATTGAAATTAAATCTTGAAATTAATTTAAAGGACCCAGATTTGGGCAAGATTTTAAAATGATGACTTGAATAAAGACAGTGTGGTAAATTCTCCATAACTGTGCTGCCTCCCTGAATTATAAGTAGGACCATGAAGTCCAAGTATTCTAATTGTGTTTCCTCTTTTCCTTCTGCAGTTAACAATACACAGGCAAAGGCACACTGTCAAAGTAGAAAATTCTCCATACTAAGAATTTAGATTAGAATCCCACTCTTATTCAGCCATTACCCTAGTCATTTAGACTCCATGACCAATTTCCTCAACTGTTAAATAAGTAATTTAGATTAATATAAGCCCTGTTCTGAATTTTAAAATGAATGATTCTAAAATTTCATTGCTTTCTATTTGTGTTCCATGTGTTTACATTCTTATACTGTATGATTCTAAAAATAGTACATGGTGCTATGTTTCCTTAAATGGTAAAAGATGTGATTCTGTTTGTTTGGAGAAAGAGAACCTACTTGTACTAATCAATTTCTCTTGTAAACAGTGCAAGTTCCAGGGCCAGTAGAAAACCTGCAAGCTGTATCTACCTCACCTACCTCAATTCTTATTACCTGGGAACCCCCTGCCTATGCAAACGGTCCAGTGCAAGGTTACAGATTGTTCTGCACTGAAGTCTCCACGGGAAAGGAACAGGTAAGAGGGAATGGGCCCTACTCCTATACCTCTCGGAGAAACTGCAAGAGATCTGCAGGCTCTTGACATAAGCCAGTATCCAGCACATTAATTGGATAGCTGTTCGGTTTTAAAGTAACTGTTATTGAAAATGTTAACTAACTGAATTCTGGTGGTAAGAGAGACAAATGGGCAATGAGGTGAAGTCAATAAAAAGAATGCCGATGTTTTGTTTGAGTATATAGCAGTCTGGGCCAGTATAACTTTGAATAAGCCCATCTGATTCCAGAAAAGTATTTGTATTTCAGTCCTTATCCTAAGGGATGATCAGTCATATTCAGTGACCTCAGTCAGATTGCTTTTTTCATTCACACATTTGATATTAATTCTGGCTTCATGTTGTTTTCAGTATAATTTACTCCTGAAGACTACCTTCCTCCTTCTTTCATTTTGCTTCTAATCTGTGGTTAGCACAGATCCTGGAAAATAAGCAAATTAGATTTTCAAGTAAAAGTAAATGAACCTTTATGGAGACACATGAAACTGGCCGGTTCTGTTTTGTAACATGTATATGACTATTGAGATGTTTACTTCCAGAGTCTCAACTTCACATGACAAAAAATACATAGACAGTGGGTAGTTAAATAGGAACGGCCCAGAAGTGACCTCAAGACACTGGAGTTCTTAAGATGTGTTGTGAAGCCTGCCCAGCATAGTGTGGTCCTCATGCTTTCACATACCCTGCAGGATAGAAATCTTTCATTTAAAAAAAATTTGCATTAGTTTTATCCACAGCAGTTCCCATGATTAAGAGATCCTCCTTTGCAGCCAGTCATTCCATGTTTGTTCACTGTTCCCATGCTATTTTGGTCTTATTTTCACCTTTCTACTCTACCCTTTTTCCTACACATTTTAGTTCTTCAATAATGCATTTTACCAATCCATTTAAATAATATTACCCAAGCTAAATGTGAGTGTGAGAATCATTGGGAAGAGCGACATAGAGGGTCTTCTGGAGCAAACTGGCTCTCATTTCTCAGTGACCTTCACCTCCAGCACCTCGTTTCTTCAGCTGTGAAGTGCTGAAAGCAATTCGGACTTAACCTCCCAGCATTTTGAGAGAGAATTAATGTAGCCAAGTATCTGTCAGTTTCAAGAGCCATGAGTATATTTCAGCAGGAGAAGGAAGAGTGCTATTGTTTCTTGGGAAGTTGGTCCATTTCGGGCACAGGAGCAACTCTCTGCTCCTGTGGCTTCACACGCTGCGGTCTGCCTGTCAGGGTTTTGGTGTGGGTGTTAATACAACACGCTATTCAATGCATCGGTAGTGTTAGACAGAGTGGAACTTAATGACTGTGAAGACAGCATGGTGTTAATTTAACTAGGAGACTAGAGAGTGGTTTGGTCTTAAGTGGGGGAGTGTGTGTCACCATGTTGGTCTTATAACAAC
Source organism: Antilocapra americana (assembly GCA_007570785.1). NCBI lineage: Eukaryota > Metazoa > Chordata > Mammalia > Artiodactyla > Antilocapridae > Antilocapra > Antilocapra americana. The sequence continues at coordinate 8,590,938 of ML661903.1, read as the reverse complement.
TCATAATAAGACCAGAGTGTTGCTTTGTGAAGGACAGTCTACTGTCAATTCACTGATGGCTCAGAATGGCTGCCGTTTCTGCGGTAACATACCTCCTGAATAACGGTTTTGGTGTTTTATATCTCCAGAATATAGAGGTTGATGGGCTATCTTATAAGCTGGAAGGCCTGAAAAAATTCACGGAATACAGTCTCCGATTCCTAGCTTATAATCGCTATGGGCCAGGAGTGTCTACTGATGATGTGACAGTGGTTACCCTTTCTGACGGTAAGGAATAGACAGTGGAATTTGACTTACTCATTTGCTTATAATAATGAAATAATATTGAATGCATATGATAGATTCCATGTTCAAGGTGTCCTGGAACTTCGTGAAACAGACTAGCACACATTAGAAATTTGGCTTATTCACCAAACCACCTATTACAGTCAAATTTAAACTTTGAAAAGGTATACACTCTGAATAAGGATGTCCTAATTAGTCATTTTCAAGGTTTGACTACTGCCTAGGAGCTCAAAATAATTGTGTGTGTGTGTTTTCATTTATTCCTTATAAATACAAACACATTTGTGCATGTTTGTGGGCTAATTTACATCAGCATCTTTTGTTTCTCCTTCTAAACAGTGGTAGGTGATTGAATGTGTTTAAATGGTGGACAGTCCTCCTACATATACCTTTAATTTGAAAAAAAAATCATGAAGATTTAGGCCAAATAATCCAGTATTGAAAATATTAAAACTGAACCTGAAAATTTATATTTTACTTTTACCTTGCCTGGCAAATGAAAGATTAGACATATTTTTTTAATCTCATAAAAAAGAGGAAGAAATCTTAATGAAATAGATGGATTTGACAAAGCAGTAGCAGAGGTAACTAGAGATCTAAGAAACAGATGATAATGAAATGTTGGAAGTTTAATGAAAAGTGAAAATAAAGCATAGCAGAGTTTATGATATGAGGCCAGTGACAATTCAGGCAGGTGCAGAAATGCAGAGATGTGACCTCTATGAATATTAAAAAGGCAGCAAGCTATTTCTTTTCAACAACAGTTTCCATGTTGGTGTGTGTAATTCTATAAATTATTGATCTTTTGAATTTCAAAAAATGACTTTGGTTTGTGATTCCTTGGCCAATCCACCATGCTTTAATCTCTGAAAGTATCTGGGTAAATACTTCACACAACATCAGTGAAATGAGGAAGCACATGCGTGTTCTGAAGGACAGTGCAAAGGAGACATAGGAGTAATGTTCATCTGCAATTTCAATATAAAAACTACATATCTGACACCTCTTCGGTATCATTTTTAATGTAGTTCCTAAGCTCATTCATCTGATTCTGTACTGAAGACAGAACAGAATATTTATTGGCAGAATAAATTACTTCACAACTTATAATTATAAAAATAAAAGGAAAACAAATGAAAATGAATATTTTACATAATTTATGTAGATTTCTTTCACACTCTGAATGTAATGCTATGGCCTTATTCTCTACTTTGGTTTTAAATGTCATAAGTGAGAAAGATAGATTATTACTCATTAATCCAAGAATTATTATCTAGCAGTGTTGCAACATTTAGGATTTAGAAAATGCTTGTCATTTAAATAAAAGGATTTCATGAACCTCATTCAACAAGCATCACTGTGCAAGAGACCCCCAGCTCTCCTCTGTCAGATGCATTTGATACAGAAAGCACGCACCCCAGGTAACCCTAGGACTGGGCACTCTGACCTCATCTGCATTCATCTTTACAATCACCTCATCTCTTTTACTTCAGTCTGATGTCCTTTCCTCTCTACTGAAGCTCTCCATGCTGAGGTCACATGGAGATGAATTTAATTATAATTACAGTCACCCACTTCCTAGTTGTATTTAATAAAGCCATATTCTCCTTGACTTTCTAGATGTTATAAAAGGCAGATACTGTGAAAATTAAGTGGCTAATCCATATAAGCACCTGAAACATGAGCATGGCATATGTTTAGAAGTTTAATAAATGTTATTATGCCAGTGTTTCTCTTTCACATTATTCTAAATGTTCCTTAAATGAGAGGTGATGTGATATTCATCTCTATATCCCTCCTTACTCAGTAAATATTTATTGAGTTACTCAGGCAGTTGAGCCAAACCTGTGCAAACCTTTGTAAGTTTAGACTCATCTTTAAGATGTCCTATTTGTGAGACTAATTTAACATATAATTATGTCTAAATACGTGTGTTACATAGACCTTCATATTTCTTAAAAAGCCCTAGAAATTCTTACCAAAAATTTATTTTTGGCCCATAGAAAAATTGAATTAAGAAAAATGAAATGCAAACTGTTTTCCTGAATTAATTATCCCCAAAATATTCTTGTTATGCTAAGATGCTTATAAAAATTTTACTCTAGTGAATTGTCCTTTCTAATTTAGCTCCATTTTGTTTCTCTGGGAAGAAACACTGTTTTTGTTCAAATTCCTCCATCCAGTGTATCACTGGTTTATGACGTTCTACTGTTTCAGACCCTTGGGATTGTAGATGTCGACTGAAAACAATGCACAGCCTGAGAGTTGTGAGTTGGCTTTTGGGGGGTGAGCTGAGGGCTGCAGCCGGGAGGCAGCACCTCAGATAGCTCTGAGAGACTGCTCCAAAGCGGCAGTGGGGGGAGGTCAATATATAAGGTTTCGGTGAAGGGGAAGTTGAATACCATTAAGCACTTGTTTTACAAAAGGTGTTTTTGCCAGTGATGAGGGTCTGATGGCACCATGAAAGGATTTGGTGCTTCTCTAGATAGGAGGAGATGCAAGGATGGAGGTCATAAAATCAGTTCCTGAAAATACGCAGCTGTCTAAAGAGCAGTTCCACCAGATCCCCTGGCGCACAGAGTGCCTCACTCCGCCCTGAACTCCCCCAAAGGCTGCTGAAGGTCAGCAGCTGCAGCAGCACAGGGTCCAGCCTCCTCAGGGGCACATGGCCAATGCCCTGGTTGTTCAGTCTGTTGGTAATGCCCTTGGCAAGTGCCAATTTGTAGTTGGCATACAGCATCAATAGAGACAGTCTAATATTTAGTGCAGACTGTGAGTAGATTTGCCATTTGGTTCTGATATACTATCTCTTATACTAGTTGACAAATAGGTTATTTATAGGTTTTATGAATTAATGAGCATCTATTTGCATCCATACCAACTTGCCCTATGTCTAAAGGCATAGGGACCCAATTCCATGGGCAAACTTAATTATAGGAATGTGCTTTTTATTCTTACCAGTAATATTTCTTGAGTATTTATTAGTGCAAGACCCCACTCCACATACTTCACAACACTGTATTTTTTTCCTACTTTATAGACGACAAAACTAAGATAGAGGTCATAAATGCTACCAGATCCAGGTCATAGAAGCTAGTTAGTAAAGGAGGAGGATTCAGTGTGGAAAATGTTGAGTTTCTCTTATTCTACATTGAATGTCTCATATTAGTTCCCTCAAGAAAAATGCTCAGTTATATATAAATTCTTTCAATCCACAAATCGTGTGTACAGGACAGCTCATGCTTGCTAAGGAGAGGAATTCAAGTGACTCTATGACTCATTTACAAATGGGGAAACTTAATCTACTCCACAGAATGCTTCCTCACCATGTGCTTAAAGCAGCGTGTTCCACTGTCTTAAGAGGAGTTTCCAGATCAAATGCCTCTGATTGGCTTTAATGAACCTATTGTAAATGAAAGTACTTGACATTTTGAAGAGAAAAGCAGTGAACTGTGTCCTTCCCCTCTGCTTCATGAAACAAGGGAGCATTGTCAAATAAGACGAATAAAGTCCCAATAGATAAATGTTGAATTCCACTCACTTTCACCCAGCATCTAATCCTGTCTATTGTTACCTATTTATTTGTAAATACTATGAAAATTGATAGTGAAAAGGGGGAAATAATAACTAAAATTACTGTAGAAAACATTGTTCACTTTCTTTCCTGACTGTGTAAAGCAAGAATAGCTGGTGTGCTATCATGGAAAAGTAAGATAAATCTGTTTTGTAAAAAATAGACAAAATTCATCAACACCATTGTGATAAGTACACCTTTGGGTCTTGATGGCTTTAAATTCCTAATATAGAAAATTATCAGATTGTGGTAGTTTACTCTTTTTCTTATATATTCTTGGCCTTCTGAGATGAGGAACTAAATATCATTTGTAAGCTTTTATTAAAAGGACATTTAAGGATTGCATATTGACTGGCATAGCACCTAGAACAAAATGTATGATAAATTTAAGATACCTTCCCTTTCCTCCAAAAATCTATGTTACAATTTTATTTGGTGATAATGTATAATATAATTTAAATGTTATAGTATCAAATGAAATATAAACTAGAGGTATTTCTCATGTTTGTGATTTGTTATAGTTTAATATTAAGTGTTATTTCCAATCTTCACTTTTAAAGAATTGCATTTCTGGTAAGCTGTGCAATTATATGATTCAGAGTATAGTATTTTTTTCAGTCTGTACCTATTTTAATTTTGATTGTGCTACAGAGTAATTTGAATATGGATCATATTAAATTCTTCTTCATTGTGAGAATATTATTACTTTTTTTGGTTCTTCTGATCAAACCAATTGTTATTTCCAGCCTATCTTTAATCTTGTCTTAGTATACTCACTTTTAAAAGCTTTGTTTCTATTGAAACTTAGCGTATGTTTAACCCTTATAGGGAGTTCCACTTCTACCAGTGTTTCCGCTCCTAGGTATGTAATGAAGGAAATGAGTGCAGTTGTCCAGCAAAAGTACAAACTAAAATTTTCAAAGCAGTTTTATTCTCATAACTCCAAACTAGAAATTGATCCATATGTCATTCATCAGTAGAATAGACAAATATAAATTAGGGTAATTATATATTATAATACTATAGAACAGGAAAACTAAACAAAAAACTATTGCTACTTGCAACATTATGAATGAATCTTAAGAAATAACAGTTAGCCAAAGAAGCCAGCCTAGGGAGGAAGAAAGACAACTATGGTTTTGTTTTTAGTGAGCTCAAAATAAACTAATTTCTGGAGTTAGACGTCATAAAAGTAGTGGCTACTGTCAAAAAGATAGTGACAGAAAAGGGACACAAATGAGCTTTCTAGAAAAAGATACAGAAAATTAAATAGACAGTGTTCTATGTCTTGATCTAGGTGGCGTTTAAATGGAAACACACACCATTTTATCCGGTCATTGATTCTGAAAAATTTGTGCACTTTCTTATATGTCATAGTTTACTTTAAAAAATAAATTTGCAAAAATAATAAACTTTTTTTTATTGTTGAGCAAATTTATTCATCAGAACCCTAAATGTGAAAAATATTTTATTATAACCTTATAACCCTTCTATTAATTGACTCATTCAACAAATATTTGCTAAGTGTGCCCCATGTGCTTGACACACATCAACGTAGAGCATGCAACATCAAAAGGACAAAATTTCTGATTCCTCTGAGGGTTATATTCTCTATTTGATAACAAAAAAATAATATAATCAAATGAAATTTAAAAATAAAGCCTGTCTTGTAAATAATGGAACATCTTTTTGAAAGAATCCTTGAACTAATTCATAAACAAGCTTTTGGTAAACATTTTATCACAAGTTACATTGATAATAAGTTTTATCAAGTACTAAGACAAAAAGTTCAAAGTCAAAACAAAATAAGTGATTATAATTCCCATCATGTATAGAAAGGTCCAGGAGCTAATATTTGAGTAAGTATTCATTTTTTCATTTAACTATGGAGTCAGTAAATATTAATTGAATGTCAATTCAGAGGATATAAACATTAATCAGACATATATCATGTCTTCATAGTGGTTCTTCTTTAGAAGACAAAACCAGAGTAGGACATAAATTCAGGGCAAATACAAGTACACCAGGAAATCACAGATATTGCCCAAGTTCACATTAAGGAAGAGAAACATAACAAAAATAGCACTTAAATTTTGAGGATGCTGAACGCCTTTCTTCTCTATTAAATTTATCTATTTGTCATGAAAAGAATACTCAGATTTATATACAGTAAGCATTTATTGAATTCCTGAAGCACTTACTGAAGCTACTTATATTCCTATTGTGGGGCAGAAGTCTTTGTTTTATGATTCATCCATTACATCCAGAATAGTACTTGACATATATCAGTCGTTCAGTGAATGGCTATCTTAGAATAACTAACATGATAGAATATTCACTTTTTGATAGAGTAAATATCCATTTAGAAGTATTACACAGAAGGCTGTATATATGTTCTTCCACCTTCCATGAAGGAGCGGAACAATTACCTAGAAATACATAGAAAACCCACAAAGAAAGAGAAATTGCTCCCTTGTTAATAGAATTCACTCACCAAATGCTCTTTGGTAACCTGCTTGCATCTGTGACACATGGGTTTAATTACAAAGTGTGAAAAGAAAGGGGATGTGTTTCTTCTTTTCACTTTTTAGGGGATAATAAAGTTTGCATTAAAGGGATTAAACAACAAGAGTAACCATTAGAATGACACGTTTCATCATAAAACCATGCAGGTACTGAAAAGCACAATATCTTAAGCCTTTAAAACCACTCCAGGAAGCCTCCTGTGTGATTTGATTGGTTCCCCTGGGAAAGTCATCACCAGGAAGCTGTAATTAAATGGCAGTGTTTAGTATCACTGCTGGTGCTTTCTTGCCTAAGTGTTTTGGGGGCTCCCTAGATGAATAACTGCCCCACCAAGTGAGAAAAATATAAACAAATGCAGTTATTTTCCATCTCTCCAGGAAAATATTGAAGTGCCACCTAGAATCAGCTACCTAATTATTCTTATAAACTGTGAAAAATATGCACTTTCTCTTTTCAAAGAGGGTTGGGGTTTCTCCTTCATGATTTTGTCAATAACTGGTCTCACCTTGTTTGATTTCTTCTAGTGCCAAGTGCCCCACCTCAGAACGTCTCCCTGGAAGTAGTTAATTCGAGGGTGAGTTATGGAAATGTTTACTACTTCCTTACTTGTACACGTGTAACTTTCAATCACCCGTCTATACTGCCCGGGGTGGATGGTGGCTTCCATGTGAGCAAATGTTCCAAAACAACACAGTGAGTGGCATTAATCCCACGTCCTCCACTACACTTGAATTAAACAAAAGAGTTGTTTTCTTCTAGTGTACTTCATTCTATAAATGTTTTCATGATTAAAAGTTATTCCATTAGGTAACAGACTTATCTACTCACCTATATTTATCAATACAGAACATTATGTGCTGGGTGGAAAACTTGAATGTAGGAATGAAAAACAGGCAACTGCAAGAGGTGGGATAAAGAGAGACCTTGTTTTCTGGTAGATTTAGTTAGGATTGACTGTTTCATCATCATCCTTCTTCTCTTATAGACACGGAGGGCTGTTCTTAGGGTCTAATAAGGCTATATTTATGAAGCAGGGTTTCTCAGAGATGAATGTTTTCCTGGCCTGAAAAGTTGATGTAACTTTCAAAAGGGTTTAAATTAGGCTTGGTATAGCTAAAGATAAGGGGTTTAATGCCAGAATCAATTTTCTGGAAATCTCTCCTTATTTCTAGTGTGTCTCACTCAGCTTTGGAAACAAGCCTAAGCCATGTGGTACAAGGAAGCAGAAGTAAGACTGACCTGGCTTCCTCCTAATCATCATCTGATCGTGTGCACTCAAGGAAGTAATTTCACTCTCCCTGGACCTCAGTGAGGAGATTGGCCTAACTGGTCTCCAAGCTCTAGAAGACAACAGGGAAATTTAATGTGTCTTAGAGAAAATCATACTTTGGTATTTAATCCTAGCTTTCCCTTTGAGAAACTGTATCTGATGTTAGAAAATCTCCAACCTGAATAAGCCCCAGCTTCTATTATATACTTATATAATGTGAATGTTATTTCTTCCCTTATTGATTATCATGAGGAAGTAGTAATACACCATATGCAACGTGTCTGACTTTGTGTCAGTAGTTTGTACTTGATTCAGTGTACAGTTCCTTGCCGTATTTTGCAGATGCCTATGATGAAGTCATAGTCTGTGATTTTGATCAGATTTACCTCTGTCAAATGGCTTTGTCTTTTGGAGATAATAAAATGTCTCTAGAAAAGGGTTCCCCTTTATATTTTAAGACACTAATTGCATACAAACGAGTGAAACAAACTTAAACTTAGAAAGAAGAAAAATAAGTAAATTAAGGGGAAAAAAATGAGCTAAAGGGAAATAACCAGAAATAGACATCACCCTAAAAGTGACATTATTTACAACATCATTAAGTGTTTTAAAGCTGTGCTGCTCTTACTAAGAGATTGCCAAATCAAAGTCAAGTAGATTTTAACAGTTCTTATAGGCTGCCAATGAGTGACTCTTGGAGACCATCTTGTAGTTTCTCTTGTTTTAATGACTCATTTCTATTAGACTTTCACCCTCTGTATATCTTTCCTCCAGGACAGAACATAGAAATTGATATAAGCTCTTTTCGCGTGTGTATGCTCGTATCCCATGAAAGTCTGCTTCAGCACAGGATAAATGTTTTCTTCTGAATGTGAATAAGGCATTGCTGAATGACTCTGGATGCTATCTTTGAATATGAATTTATTACTTTCCCATATGAGGGAATTCCTGGATTGCAAAATTGACTTTTCCACTCATGTGTGTGTATATATGCACATACAAATATCATAGGCCATACTCTTCTGTACTCTGCAGTGTTTGCAACAAGCAAATATTAACATTCCTGATTCTGTTCTCCTGAATTTATCTCTGTAGCATTGCACTACCAGAAAATTTAACTTGCTCATTAGCTTTTCAGAATGAACACAGCAGAGAAAAACACTGGAAACCTTCCTACTCTCCTTTTCCTCTCTCTATTATCTTCTTTCCTAGCTTTTAAGGAATTATAAATTATTTTTCTTGGATTGTTACCAAGAGGAAAAGAACTGGGTGATCAAACACTGTTTTATCCCCAATATCTTGATGCAGAGAAAAACACCAGCAATATTCTATTTTGATCATACTTTTCTTTAAAATAAAAGCTCTCAAATATACTAATATTTGCTCCTAATGATTAACATTTCAAGGAAAAATGCTCGTTTAAAAAGAAACTTTGTAGTTGAAAAATTGACATATTCTTTTTGACCAAAAGCATTATGAATTTTATGGGATTTTGATTTAATATAGTAGGAAGAGTCATACTTTAAATTTTAATCTATATCATATCAGCAATTATGGAACTTTTGATTAACAGTCAATGAGGAAATGTCTTGGTGTTTGCACACAGGTGGCTAGGATTTCTGTACATAGAACTGAGAAGTGATTACAATATATGAGAGTTTCATTTATAGATATTTGTTACAGTATGGCCACCTATAAGCCAACTGGACCAAGAAATCATATTCCAGGACATGTGAAAAAAGCGGTCCTAATACACTGAGATAAAGGACCAAAGGAGTTTTTTGGTCCAGCATAGTAGATTGCCTTTATAAAATTAATCACAAAACAGACTAGATTCTTTTTCTGTATGCTGCCTGTGAACACAAGTGTTATTTTGAAGGAATGGCTTGACCTATAGATATTATTTTTTGTTCATGGTTATGATTAGATGGTTATTTTTCTTATACTAAATACTTTTTTTTATATAAGAAACAACATCTTCACTAGAAAAGATAAAATAGTGACTTACTATATGTACTTTAAAGTGCAACTTTTTGTTAGGAAAACTTTCTGTAAGGATACTTTTCTTAAGATTTTATTTTGAAAACTATTATTATAAGAAATAAATATTATAATGTAATTAATTGGTTGGTATATAATGTACAAGCTTGTAGAATTCAAAGAGCTTATTAAGTTGGCACTTGACTGTTTTCCTTTATTTCAGTACAGAAGTTCTCAGAATAAGACAATTTAGGGTATACTGAGATTCAAGGTATTCATGGTGTTTGGACTCTAGCAGTAGCTCGTGGAAATCTTGAGAAGTCATTGTGTCTTGGTTTCTTATACTAATATAATGTTACTCTAAACTTACTATACATCTACTCTGTGTGTGTGTAAATATAATGCTAGGGACCTAACTCAGTCTTTCCCTTCATAGACCTCACAGTTTATTAAGAAAACATGGGAGAGAAAATTCAGCTTTCATCTAACCACATTTAATCTGTTGTAACTCTTCAAAGTAGACATTTTATCTGCCTTGATAAGATGAGAGACCTGGAGAAAATCTATAAAATCTCTCATGGCTTCCAAACATCTCTGATTATATTTTCACTTGCTATACCTTTTCTGAATCTTTTATCTTTACAGAATTTGAGAAAATGGCACAGGTATATTGATTAACTCACATGGCCAGGTATTTATCAGCTGAGCACTATGGGGTGATTACAAGGAAAGAAGTAGTAAATCCAATGAAAAAAAAATACAGTGAAACACCAGGCATGGATCATTGTGCCCCTTTAGAGTCTTCAAGCACAGAATATTAGGTTTCTCTCATTGTATCACCTTTACACCTCTCCACTGTTGGAATTCTTGTCCTTCATCTATGTGGATGTCATTTTTCCCACCCCTGAAAGGGTTACCATGTTAGTCACTCAGAGTTCAATAGTATGTGATACAAACCACTACAACAGTAAAAGATATGACTGGTTATCTTTTTTAATCTTAAGGCATTTCATTTCCCCATGTTTCAGCATAATTTGGCATGCTTTAATAACTTGAAAATTAGTTTAGCGATCATGCAATTCCCTTTACCAAGAAACTACCCAAAGGGAGAATTAAAATAGCAATTTCCAACTTCAGAAAGCAAACTGATCATTTTGGCCCCAGATGTTTTACTGTCTTTTAACAAGTGATTAATTAATTAATACTTTATTAACACAAGGGGAATCTTAAGTGCTGTATCATTGAATTAGCCTCAAAACGCTGTGTTTCTCAATATGTGGCATGACAAAAAGGAATTTGTTTGTTTGTTTTTCAATTTAACATTTGACAGATTCAGAAATATTTCACTTTATTTTTTTATTGGAGTGTAGTTGATTTACAGTGTTGTGCTAGTTTCTGCTATATGGCAAAGTGAATCAGCTATACATGTACACACACATATTCAAGAAGGCTTTTGACTAAGGTTTGTTTCTTCTGTCATTGGGCCAGTGATAAAATCAACAGAGGTGACAGCCAAGTGGATAGCTGAGTGAGGCTTTTGCATTTGATTCCCAACTGGGATGTTCACTTGGGTGAAAATAAGGAGAAGGGGATAAACTGGAAGAATGAAAACTGGCCAATTGAATTATGTTATTCTATAGATCTTCTATTTTAGGAGGAGGGCGTGTATGTGTGTGTGTAATTGAGATTGTCTTTCCTTGGTTTGCAGAGGACACTTACATTAACACTGCTTCCTGCTGTATCACAACCTCCCTAAAGCCACACTGTTTACACAGGTGTTCTAGAACTGCTCCTGTCATCTCACCATGATTGTAAATGTCAATCTCCCTCTTCTGTGTTGTGTAAAGGCCTTAGATAGCTCATGAAAAAAGCTATTTTAGTTTTTCTCTCTGAATCACCCCAGATCCTTCAGAAGATACATTTTGGCCACTGAGTTATTTGGAGCCAGAACTCTGTGTCCTCCCCTCACAAATATAGTGAATTTCTGAAACAAATTTAATGTGGAGAAGAAAGAGTCATAGGAAACCTTTAGGTGACCTTTAGATAATTGATTTCACATAAGATAAATTAGAAACTGGCATTACAATAATGTTTATACTCACAAACTTCATATTGATATTTGTATTCCATCATAATACACAGAACATTTCTGCTGGAATATGGTGTGTTGAATTCATTTGAAGTAGACACAGATCTTTTGTATTTTTTTAGTTACTGACCCCTTCATTGATTCATTGTTAACTGTTCTTTGAGCATAGATAAAGTCTAGGAACAATGAAAATATTTGGGAAAGGGCTTAAGGGTAGGAGCATAATTATAAGGAAAGGAATGTTTCCCATTTCCCAGTAGTTCTTAGTGTCTAGTCATTGTTGATATTTTGTTTATTGGTTGGTTTCTTTTTTGTCTAAAATTTGTTGACTAAACAAAAAACAGAGTATAGATACACATTTTTGTATTAAAATAAGACAATATGTAATAATTCATGAGACTCCCTCAAAAATAAACTTGTGTTTGGTCTGTAATTTGTAATAGAACCTATATTCAGATATCTGCTATCCTACTTCCTCTTTTGAAAAATATGTATATTTTTAAATTGTGGTTAAAATATACATCAACTTCCCAGGCAGTGCTAGTGGTAAGGAATCCACCTGCCAGTGCAGGAGACACAGAAGATGTGGGCTTGATCCCTGGGTCAGGAAGATCCCCTGGAGTAGGAATGGCACCCCACTCTAGTATTCTTACCTGGTAAATTCCCTGGGGGAGAGGAGTCTGGTAGGCTACAGTCAATGGGGTTGCAAGGAGTCTGACACAAGTAAACACAAAATACAGATAAAATTTACCATTTTAACCATTCAAAATACATGATGTATAGGCATAAATACTTTCATGTTGTTGCCCAATCATTACCATTCATTTCCAGAACTCAGACTGAAACTCTGTACCCACTGTATAGCAATACCCTATTCTTATTCTTCCTCCAGGCCCTGGCAACCACTATTCTGCTTTCTATATCTTTACTTATTTTATTTAAAGAAGTGAGGAAACTAATACACAGAGAATTTTATTATTGCCGTATCAATTTATCTTAATAGAGAAATGAAACACTTAAAATTTTAAATCCTCACTTTCACTGGGGAATGAAAGACTTAATGAACTGTAGTGATTAAGAATAGACGCAGATGCTTTAACTGGTTGAAAAGAAACACCTCCCTTCCCATTACTGATATTGCTTTCAGCTTACTTCTCTTCCATAGTCTCACACTGATGAATTATTTTTTTTTAAATCTACTGATAAAGCCAACTGTCATAATTAACAGTAAAGAACCAGGAATATATGCATGGGATTGTTGTGGAGTAACTCTGGGAAACATAATCTTGGTCATCAGCATCAGCTTTGTATCTCATCATAATTTAGATCAGACTCCTAGGTAGTAGTTTAATTGGTCCATTGATTTATTTTTGAACATTTAAAGTCAACAGTTTCCACCTTTTTTTAATGAAAACACAATAGGTACATGATGAATGAGGATACTATGACAGTAAAAACATTTGCATAACCAGGTTTTAATAATACAAATGTATCATATCATTTAAATACATTCTGCAAATAAGTCAAAGAATAGAACACTCTTGAAATTCTAAGCATATCTTTGTATCACACCATCACTCATTTTCTTGGGTACTTTTCCAAGCAATGATGTTTTTAAAAACTGTGAGAAAAATAAGTCCTGTGTTGACGATACAAAAGGCTGTGAAAAGTTTCTGTTTAATTCTGTTTTGCCCAAATAATTTCTATGAAGGCATTTTGTACTAAGTGCTATCTTTAAAACCTTTTTAATCTTTTATCTTAACATCATGATATACATTCCCAGGGGCTTCCCAGGTGGTGCTAGTGGTAAAGAACCTACCTGCCAATGTAGGAGACATGGATTTGATCCCTGGATCAGGAAGATCCCCTGGAGGAGGAAATGGCTGCCCACTCCAGTAGAATCCTGATTCTACAGTAGATTCCTGGGGAGTCCCATGGACAGAGGAGCCTGACAGGCTATGGTTCACGGGGTTGCAAAGAGTCGGAAGTGACTGAAGCACCCTAGCACACATGCATGGTTCTTTCCAGACCAGAGCAATGTACTCTAAACATCGAGTAACCTCATTTCCTCCATTCTTACCTGAATTAATTTGAAGTAAAAATAAAAAGTACGTGAAGGAAGAAAAAATTATGAGAAGTTAGAAGTGAATCTAGAAACAGTCTTTTTAACATGCCTATATGCATAACTAAAGAGCAGGGAATTAAGAGCCAGTGAAGACATTTACTACATGATTTGAGTAAGAGACAGGAATAAATCTTGATATCTATATGAAATTTTATAATGTAAAGAGAATGGAAAAACATTTTCTGGAAGTTTTCATCTTCTTCAGATACCTGAATACATCATTGTTTGCTGTTATGTGTTTTGAGGTTATTACATTTTGCTGTTTCCTAGTTCTAGTCACTGCCCCTTAGCTTGTGGCTACATAAAGGCTTGTGGCAAAGAGTCTAAAATATGTGATAGAATACCATTCTCTTTGGAGTTCTAGTCCCATTTTCATATCACCTTGTAATTTGTACTTCATCACACCCATTTCTACTGGATCCAAATCTGATTGGTTCTGAAGGCAAAGCTCACTTTAGCCTTTCCATGAAGTTTAATGAGATTTCCCTCAAGTCATACCTTTTTGAAAAGTGGTTGGTTTAATATTGGACTTAAATTAAATGAATCTAGGTTTAGTGGTAAGATCTCTGATTTTAATTTAGTTCATAGAAGCTGCCCTTCTAGTTGGAATGGTTGATGAATTAGAGGACAAGAATAGGTCTAGTACTACCAGTAAGTAAAAGCAGTTCCTAACTATGTGATTTGATTTTAGAGATCTTGGAACATTCAATTCACTAGTATAGCTTAAAATATTGTTTACCTTAGAAAATAAATGTTGAAAAACAAATCTTTCAGATGAAAGGTTAGCATGAGTATGGTAATTAACATTCTTGGCACATATTTAAGGAGCACCTGCTTATAGCCATAATAATAATAATAGTAAGAAGGACAGTAACTAATTTTTCAGCAGGTGTTTTGTGCCAGACAGTATGCTAAGTAATTAAAGCTCTATTTACTCCTTATAATAACTCTATAAGGTAAGTATTATTTGTTATATTAATGAATAGAATATTAACTTTGAGCCAAGCTTATTGCTGGGAAAGCTACAATGAAGTCAATCAAATGTGCTTCTAAATTACACATGGCAATATGGTAGAGAGGGAGCTAATTTTAAATCAGATGATCAGGAGTGGGCCTTTTAAGAGGATGACACTTGAGCTGAGACAAGAATATGAAAAAGGATGAGTTTTGTCACCTTTAGAATAAATCATTCCAAGTAAAGCTAACAACTTGTGAAAAAGTCTTGAGAAAGCTTGTGTTCCAAATCATGTGCGCATGGTTGTAAACTTGAAATAACACCAGCATGCGTGGATTATGGATCACGGGGTCAGGGCTAAATCACATAATGGTGTTTTACAAGGAATGGTAAATATTGGGATTTACCCTGTGGACAATGAAAAGAGTTTTGAAAGGGGAACAATCTCATTCAACTTAGACCATATTGGCTTCCATGGGGGAAGTTGTTGGGGATAGGGTAGAGAGAAAGCCAGGACAACAGTTAGGACACGGTTTCATGATCTATCATATATTTGACACTTGTAACTGAAGCCTAGGTGTCATTAGAGCAGATGAAGAGGGAAGTGGAAAAAGGCATATGTGTTATGTCTGGAGCCAAGAAGATTGGCTAGTGGGTTGGATTCAACACACACACACACACACAACACAGATAAAGAGAAGAATCAAGGATCAAGATGAGCTCTTTGCTACTAAAAAAAATGAATAAGTTGTGGAGCTGTTTAATAAGATAAGAATGACTGGAGAAAAAAATTGGTTTAGAGGGAATAATCAATCAGGTTTTGGACATGTTGAATTTAAGATTGCTACTAGACATATGATTGGATCCACTCCAATATTCTGGGCTTTCCAGGTGGCAATAGTGGTCAAGATTCTGCTTGCCAGTGTAGGAGACGTAAGAGCCACAGGTTTGAATCAGGGAAGATCAGGAAGATCCCTTTGAGGAGGGCGTGGCAACCTATTCCTGTATTCTTGCCTGGAGAATCCCAGGGACAGAGGAGTCTAGTGGGCTGCAGTCCCTAAGGTCACAAAGAGTTGCACACAACTGAAGTGACTTAGTGCATGCACAGGAAGAGGCAATAGTTGGGAGAGTGGAGTCTAGGTCTTGAGACACTGTACATTTAGAAATTAGATGAGAAGGAACAAGAGTGGTAGGGTAAAGCGAAGGCCTAGTGTCACGGAGGTCAAGGGGGAAGCTTAGAGGCTGCTCACTGTGGCATGCACTGAGGAAAGATAGAGTGGACTTAACAGCAGCCAAGTGACCACTGTGGGAGGGAACATGAAGACAGTGTGGAGTGAACAGAATGTGTTCCTGACAAGTTTTGCTCTGAATGGGAGCAAAGAAATGGACAATAACTTTAGGATATGGTAGACTTGAGGGATGTTTTATTGTTTATTTTTGAACATGACTGATACTGCAACTTTAGGAAAGAATACAGTATGAAGCGTGAAGAAGAGAGAGTGGAATCTTGCAAGAGTGCCAACTTTTGAGTAAACAAGACAGCGGAGGATCTAGCAGACAAGTGGAAGGAAACAGATCCTTCAAGCTTGGTAAGACGAGCAGAGATGGAGGGAGTGGGTGTGGATACAGACTTGACGATCAGTTTGTACCTGAAAGATGAAGAGCGTGAGGAAAGATCATTACACACCAGTGTGTAATGAAGTATCAAGGTTTTGAAGAGAGGGGAAAAGTTGGGGAAAGACCGATAGTTATTTCAGCCAACTCATTGGAAAAGACCCTGATGCTGGGAAAGGTTGAAGGCAGAAGGAGAGGGCGACAGAGGATGAGATGGTTGGATGGCATCACTGATGTAATGAACATAAACTTGGGCAAACTCCAGGAGGTTATGAGGGACAGGGAAGCCTGGCATGCTGCAGTCTTTTGAGGTTTTGAAGAGTCAGACATGGCTTGGCAACTGAAAACAAAAGTTATCTCAGATCATAGAAAGAGATCATAGCATACCTGAGTAGTGTGGACTAACCATTTGAGATGTGTCTCATGAATTTAAAGTGAAACGGGCCAACACAATTGTGTTTGCTTTCCTTTCCACGTCTGGTTGTTTGGCTGCTGGCAGGGGTAGGTAGTTAGTGCTGTTTTATTCTGTTCACAGTTTACCAGAAAAGAAGGGATGAAGTTAACTGGTTTGGCAAGGGAATAATTGAAAAGAAGACCCCCAGAGTTAGAACTAATGAAAAAAACTGTTGGAGTGAGGGCATGGTGCATAATGAAAAGGTGATCAGGTCACTGGACTGCATAATTTTCCTCTTTTTACCCAGGAGACCACTCATACTTTGAGAGAGCAGGTAATGGGCTCCAGTGTCTCACGGGGAGGCAGTGGCCGCACTGGAATTTGAACCCAGGCTTGGGTTGTTGGTCATTTGTCCACACAATCTCCAAACTCTTGGCTTTTATGAGTTAAGTGATACAAAACAGAATTCACAATAAGGTTTGTCTTTAAGTGCTGTAAGCTCCCAGTGGAATAGTTTCCAGGCAGAAGGTAAGTTCTAGATCAGCAGCTAGAAGATGGATTCAACCTTCCAATGGAAATCTAGGGGAAGAGATGGAGTTCATAGGAAGAATGGGTATATAGATGCTAAGGAAGGAGAGCTAAGGAGGGGATTTCAGCCACACATACACGCACACACACACACACACACATATTTCCTTGTCTTCCCAGTTTTTACTGGAAGGAATCTACATTCTTGTGTATCTCCAATGATGTATTTCTCTATGATGAGCCGAGAAAGCACCTCAGAGGAGCCGCAATTTCTTAAGTGAACAAAGCTGATGCCTCAACAAAATGTTCAGTTCAGTCGTGTCTGACTCTTTGCCACTCCATGGACTGCCGCACACCAGGCCTCGCTGTCCATCACCAACTCTCGGAGTTTACTCAAACTCATGTCCATAGAGAGGGTGATGCCATCCAACCATCTCATCCTCTGTCATCCCCTTCTCCTCACACCTTCAATCTTTCCCAGCATCAGGGTCTTTTCCAATGAGTCAGTTCTTCTCATGAAGTGGCCAAAGTATTGGAGTTTTCAGCTTGAGCATCAGTCCTTCCAGTGAATATTCAGGACTGATTTCCTTTAGCATGGACTAGGTGGATCTCCTTGCAGTCCAAGGGACTGTGAAGAGTCTTCTCTAACACCACAGTTCAAAAGCATCCATTCTTCGGCACTCCGCTTTCCTTATAGTACAACTCTCACATCCATATAGACTACTGGAAAAACCATAGCTTTGACTAGACAGACCTTTGTTGGCAAAATGATGTCTCTGCTTTTTAATATGCTGTCTAGGTTAGTCACAACTTTTCTTCTTTTCTTAACAAAATATTAAGCAATCGTAAAAACTTATGGAATTTCTCAATATACTTCTGCTTTTCCCTCAATTCCAGGTTCTATAATATATATTTTTATTGACAGTTTGAAAAGGAAAAATTGAGATCACAGAGAAGGATTTTACCTTAGTCCTCAAGGTTTGTTGGCCATAAAATAAAGCCTCTAATTTATTAGCAGCCATGTTCTGGAACTATTAGGAAATATATGTTAGATTTAGAGAAAATGCAAACCAGAACACTGGGCATATATTTTATTAGAAAACACTGTTAATTTAAATAATAAACAAAACTAAACCAAATGGTAGTAAATTAGGTAACTATAGAGCAAATCTTGCCAGGTAATAGTGCAACTGTCTAAATAAGAGTATTATTTTAAGATATAGCTGCTTTAGCAACCAACCTAAATCTAATGTATCTTTCCCTTGGGGTCATTTTAGTTTAATCTCATTTAAAAAAAACAACTCTAATATTATGCAGTTGGAATGTATACTCCCAGTAACATTAAACACTGAAAGCTACTTATTTCATTTATTACATGGCTCTTTCGCATAAACTGGTAGCCTTCATTGGTTTTCCAGAACTGCTGAAAACATCATCAAGTCCACTGGCAACTATGTGAAACTGATACAGTTCAAGAACATCATCTTTATGATTCCTGAAGATTTTATAGAAAGCATGCTACATATTAAATATAAATGGATTTTTCAAATACACTGAAAAGTATGTATGTAATGGTAGGTTTAAAAGTATTGAAGAACAATTTGGTATTTTTCAAAAATTAACTTGAAAGCAAATTACATATCTAATCTAAATGGAACTGGGAAAAATTACTGTGTCTTCTACAAATAACTTTGTTCCAAGGTAAATGATAAGAAATCTTGTAGGATTTTTCTGTGTAGTAACTCAAGTTCCTCCTGCCTAAACATTTCTCATCTTTCAGTGCAATCTGTTTGACAGACCATTTTGTGTTTTAGCTGAGAGGCAGCAGCTATTAACTAGATCATTGTCTATCTTATGGGCAAAGTTGAAGAGAGACATGCATTTCTGTGTGAAATGTCTTGTACTCACTGTAAACAGTAGCATCCTTTAAAAATATGAAGCTGACCATAGATTTTTATCTTTTATGCTTAGATGAATCTGTGTTGCAAAGAATATATGTGCATATCCATGGTAGTAGTATCAATATCTAATTCTCCACAGATGTCTCTATTTCAACATTTATTTCCAAGTTGAGTTTTCGTTTTTGTACTTCAAAGAAAAAGAAATCTATGTTTCATTTGAATGCTTATCAAATCAAGTTGAAATCAAATATCATGATACTTAAAGGAAACATTGTAAGTTAACAAATCTCCAAATGGTCTCTTAATTTAGAAATTTTTTTAGAGAAAAGGCAAGGAAGAACCTCCAGATTATTTCCATTAAAATCTTGACTGGATTCTTTCATGTGCCTATTCATTTGTATCTTCATTTATTCATTTGTCGATTGAATAATAAATATTCATCGAGTAAGTACCACATGACAGACACTAGCTATCCACTTCAGCTCTGCTAGTTTAGTAAGATGCTTCTCTGCTTATCAGTCAGGAATCTCAACACCCCCATGAATGGCAGCAATGAATGAGAATCTGACAAATGGCTTACAGCACCTGACACTGAATAGATATTCCGTCCTATAGAGCAAATTGACTCCTATACTTGTGTTAAAGGGAGCAGCAACCTCTCTGGCAGACAGTGGTTAAGACTCTGAGCTCCCAATGCAGGGGGCCTGGGTTCGATCCCCAGTCAGGGAACCAAGATCACATATGGCATGTGGTGTGGCATAAAGAAAAAGAGGGAGCAATGCTTGTCCCTGAATATTGATTTGAGGCTGTTGAAGCATTTTCTGACCATACTTAGTGTTGATATAGTCAAAGAGCTGTTCTTGGCATATGAGATGCTGGGTCTAGAAAGCTGACCCTCAGCTACGTGCATGCATGCTGAGTCAGGTCCAACTCTTTGCGACCCCATGGATCGTGACTCTTCTGTCCGTGAGATTTTCTCCAGGCAAGAATACTGGAGTGGGTTACCATTTCCTCCTCCAGGGGACTGAACCTGTGTCTCCTGCAGCTTGGAGAACAGAGCTGAAGTGCTCAGACGGTGAGGAGCATGAGTGAATGCTAAGTTGCTTCAGTCGTGTCCGACTCTTTACAACACAACAGGCTGTAGCCTGCAAGTCTCCTCTGTCCATGGGATTCTCCAGGTGAGAATACTGGAGCGAGTTGCTGGGCCCTTCTCCGGGGGATCTTCCCTATCCAGGGATTGAACCAGCGTCTCCATCTCTTAGGTCTCCTGCCCTGGCAGGCAGGTTCTTTACCTCAAGCGCCACCTGGGAGCCCTTTAAGGAGCATAGAAAGCCCTTAGGGTAGGTGCTTGTTTACAGTGCGGAAGCCCTCCCTTCCCCAGGCAGCATGCAGGCCTCTGACTCAGGGGCTCTCCCATCCAGGAAAGGCGTACTTTCTGACAGCAGCCCACTTTGTATAACGGGGATGATCTACAGATCCCATAATAGCGTCTAATTCGGTCAGTTGTTTCAAACACTTTAATACAGTTCATTTCCAAGATTCACTCTTAAAAACAAAATTTTGAGTAGCATCTTGGTGTGGTATGCAAAGGCAAAATGAGAGATGCCGTCATTGGTCTTTCAGGGATGAGGGCAGGGGTGTGCTGGAGCCTGCTTATACTGGTTGCCAAGATCCACTGTTAATTTTGCAAGGAGTTTTATGATCCCATTGTTAAACACAAAAATTATTTGAATTATATAAACTTATGACTAAATAATTCCTGATTTAAAAAGGTAAAATTTGAAACCTATCACTTCTTCATTACTACATTTTATCTTTGCCTTGGGGTTATCTATATTCAATTTGCACCCTGGAAATAATGTAGAATGGTGTGCTTTGTACATCTCTTCTCAGTTCTGCCATCGGTGATGTCACATCGGTAACTTGAGATTTCCCTTGTTAGGTGTATTTATATTACAGAAACCAGCCAAGGCCAAACAGGAAGGCTTTTTTTTTTCCCCAGAAAGCTAAATTTTAAACATGTATTAGTATCCTACGGATTCCCTGGTGTCTCAGTGGTAAAGAATCCACCTGCCAATGCAGGAGTATGACAAGGTTGTATATTGTCACCCTGCTTATTTAACTTATATGCAGAGTACATCATATGAAATGTTGGGCTGGATGAATCACAAGCTGGAATCAAGATTGCCAGGAGAAATATCAATAACTTCAGATATGCATATGATACCACTCTAATGGAAGAAAGTGAAGAGGAATTAAAGAGCCTCTTGAAGAGGGTGAAAAAGGAGAGTGAAAAAGCTGGCCTAAAAGTCAGCATTCAAAAAATGAAGATCATGGCATCTGGTTCCATCATTTCATGGTTAATAAAAAGTGAAAAAGTGGAGGCAATAACATTTTATTTTTTTTGGTTCCAAAATCACTGCAGATGGTGACACTTGCTTCTTTGAAGAAAAACTATGACAAACGTAGACAGAATATTAAAAAGCAGAGCTATCCCTTTTCCAGCAAAGGTTCGTATAGTCAAAGCTGTGATTTTTGCAGTAGTCATGTGCAGATGTGAGAATTGCATCCATAAAGAAGGCTGAGCACTGAAGAATTGTTGCTTTTGAACTGTGGTGTTGGAGAAGACTCTTGAGTGTCCCTTGGACTACAAGGAGATCCAACCTGTCCATCCTAAAGGAAATCAGTCCTGAATATTCATTAAAAGGACTGATGCTGAAGCTGAAACTCCAATACTTTGGCTACCTGATGTAAAGAACTGACTCACTTGAAAAGACCCTGATGCTGGGAAATATTGAAGGAATGAGGAGAAGAGGACGACAGAGGATGAGATGGTTGGGTGACATCACCGACTCAATGGACATGACTGCATAAACTTTGGGAGCTGGTGATGGACAGCGTGCTGCAGTCCATGGGGTCACAAAAAGTTGGACACGACTGAGCGACTGAACTGAACTGATGGCCGATTCATGTTATTGTGTGGCAGAGGCCAGCAAACACTGTTAAGCATTTATCCTCCAATTAAAAAATAAAAACATGTAAATAAGCTAGAAAAAAATCTCCACTTAAAATTGCAGAATACTTTAAAATTCTATATGCAGAAACTCAGGTTTGAACATCAGATGAAAAGTTGATTTCAATAAATCATTATGTGATATCTCTCTATAATTGCTCATAAATACCTTGACTTTTTAAAAATATTTTTTTCTCATTTATTTATTTATTTTTCTTTACATTATTGTGTTAGTTTTGCCATACATTGACATGAATATACCATGGCTATACATGTGTTCCCCTTCCAGAACCCCCCTCCCACCTCCCTCCTGATTCCATCCCTCTGGGTCATCCCGGTAATACCTTGACCTTTAGAATTGTCTACACAAGTGCAGCCAGGCCACTTGATGGCTACTTTCCATTCTGGTGTCTGTTAAGCTTTTTATTCTATTCTTAAATGGGTATATCTTTTTCTGAGAGTGTTTTCTAGACTCCTGGTTTTGATTTTAGAATTGATTTCCCCCTCATGCTGAGGAGGACATGAGTGTCAAGAACTTGACTCTCCGATACGTTTGACAGAGTGACACACACAGGAGTCAGATGGTATCAATAGGAAAGCATACTTACTCTCTGACAGGTGGGTCTTGTGGGAAACTGACATTGATGGGAAGTGATGCTCTATAGCCGAAAGCAGGAATAGCGCTCCTGCTGTCAAATCTGATTTGGTTCAAACTAAGTAAACACTTTTGTCGTGATGCTGTTCTTAAGAAATATGGGTCTGAATATGTCCTTAGCTTTTTGGTTAAGTCATAAATGACTATAAAGTCTATAAAATAGTACCTGTCATAATAAGTAAATGATATGAAATGGACTATAAAGTCAGTACTTCAGCAATGCAGGATATCCTGTTTTTTAAAATAATTCCAGCAATGAGCCATCATTTGCCTGACTTTGCAGAGAAATTGTGACAAGTGATATAACTGGTTTTGAAGAGGCTCTTTTCTTTAATGAACTTGAGACTTATTTCATTCCTAAATGTTATATCTGAAATGCTGATTTAATGTGTGAGTATTAAATGGAATCCAAACTCTTAAATGCTTGAGTCTTACGCACATTCTGTTTAATCCTCATAATGTTATATGGGTTTTCCGGTATGAAAAAAAATTAAATTTGTTCCATTTTCTCTAACCTGTAGAATACAGTATCACATAACACAATGACAAAACAGATTCATCAAGAGTTTATCATGAAACTAGAATTTTAATTTTATTGAACAAATAAGGGACTGGTTCTCCAATCATTCATCTGACAATTGAGTCCCCTGAATAATACATTCTTCTAGCTCAGACCTGAACTCTTCTGAGGACAATGAACTTTATTCTCTCTTAAGCAGCAATGTTTGTCGCATGTAAGTCTAACTTCAGAAGTTTATATTCAAAATGAATTGCCCTCTCTCTCTGTAACATCCATTCACTTGGAACAAATCTAGTGAGTCTGGTGGCTTTCTCTTATGGCACTATTCCGAATGTTTGAAGAAGTCAGTCAAGCCCTCCTTTGCTCCACAGATTTTTTCCTCCATGTTAAACATCCTGAGTTTCTATAAATGTTTGTCATTGGTTTGTCAGCTCCTGACTTCATATGTCATCCTCTTCTGCATAGTTTGCAGATGTCATTTGATTATTAAACTTCCCTTTAAGGCACCTTCCTCATCTTAAATATTACATCATTGTTTGTATCGTATACACTCACAGTGATGTCGTGGGTGGTCACATCATGAGGATTCATTAAAAGTGATTCCTCCCCTAAAAGCCTTGAAGAATGTCATGAATAATGCTTACAGACCACATCTTCTTCCCTCTGTTCATGCCAGCCTTTGTCTGATGTACATCCAAGACTTCTTTATTTGTCTTTATTACATGTTGTCTCAGATGATTATAACAACCTTTCAAGGTCCTGTGGAATCATTATACACTTATTCAACATCAGGGAACAAAGATTGGTTGTATACTTGGTACATGTTAGGTAATGTGCAAGATGCTAATTCTGTGGTCTAGTCGTTTGATACATCCCCAACTTCACTTGGCTTCCTTATTCCCAGTAATTCTCTCTCCCACTTTAATTTGTCTTCAACCCTGGACCATATTTTGTTTCTCCCCCTTGAAGAAGCTTTCATTAAAAACCTCAAGTTCTAAACCATCCTGAGTGACAATTCTTCTTTCCTTTCAGATCTGTACTGTGTTCACTCCCAGGCTGACCTCATAAATATTTTTCTTCACTTATTTGGTTCCATTTATTATTTGCCCCTTTATCTCATTCTTACTCTCAAACCGGGCCTTGCATTTGATTATGTAACTCATTATAGTCACCACTCTCAAAATTATTTCTATTATGTTTTGTTTGCTTTAATACTAAGCCGTTTGTCTCTTATTACTCCTCTGAACTCTCTTGCCTATTCCTAAGTCAGTGTTATGGGAGAAAATTCTACAGTTGACTGAAATACCGAGGTCTTAAGGACCCTAAACAAGTCATTCATCCTTTGTTCCTGTTGACAGTTCCAGTTCTTCCCATGCAGTCATCATGTCAGTTATGAATCTAACACTTTAATTTTACCTGGCGTTTTCTGTCTCATGCACAAAAATGATCCAGAAATCTGTTCTGCTTTACAACAAAATCCAAATATTTTAGCCCATATCCAAAAGGTCAGTTAATATGCAGGGCTCCCTTGACCTAGCGTTGTTTCATCAAAGCTAAAATTATATCAAGAAATGATTTTTCTATAGATTTTTTAAAAGTAATCAAAGCTGATTCATGTGGGTAATTATTATAAGTCCTCATTTCATCTCGTTTCCTGTAGTCTAAGGGTTAATGTATTTGTCATAGTCTTATTCAGAGCCAAACCAAAGGAGTTGATAAAAAGGAAAATTGTTTTCTTGCTTGACTTCCTGGTTTCCCTACTGAAATATATCTGATTTTACTTAAAACCCTCCTGAATTATTATTGGCACCAAACATGTGAACTGTTGCTTATAATCTCATGATTGGCATAATACTCTTTTACATGAAATAATTCAAAAGTCAGTACAAAAGCAAGATTACAAAAAAGAAGTAACTTTTTTTTTAAATATTCTTTCCACTCTCAAGATGTACTGGTCAGTTAGGGGTTTTGTTTTTGTTTGTTTGCTTGCTTAGCTTCTCAGAGTCACACAAAACTGGCCAAGAGTGAAAGTGAAAGTCACTCAGTTGTGTCCGAAATGTACCACAAAAAATCAAAGATGTAACCTACAGAAAACCATCCTTCTTTTAAACAGAGTCTTAATGATTTATTTGAAATATGACAAATATTTGAAAAATGTCAAATATTTGGAATATGTCAAATATCTTGAATGTGTCATATATTTACTTTAGAGATAAAATCATCCAAGCTTCCTATTTTAATAATTATATAAAATATACACATGTCTAAATTCCTCAGCTACTTAGTTATAGACCTGGAATGCAAACCTCAGTTGTCAATGTCTACCTAAACTAGTACTTACTCTGTCTGTATGGAAAGAAATTCTCAAAGAATTGATAATGCCCCTTAATACCTGAATCTCTTGAAAAAATAACAGTTTGGATGATTTGCCTAAAGCTGAAACTTTTGATGATCATATGGTCTTTCCCTCTCCCTTATAAATATATTCATCTTATTACTTAGATAAGACAAATACGTATGACAAAAAGAAAGTCACATCATTTCTGTTTGACAAACCTCATAAGTGTGTAGAAGGATGCTTTTTAGACAGCCAGTTTCCATTGTTTTCCTTCTCATGTTAATGATGTCATTTTAAGTTTTTGGATGCACAGTATCAAATGATGTTCTTTCGAGTGACTTCATGACGCAGAAGGTGTATTGTGTAAGGAATATCAAGTAGAGGTTCTCAGGTGTTTTTCCATTTAAAATGCAAAGGAAGAAACACAATTATTATTTATTATTTAGTTACCTAATGCCTGCCCATCATGTCTTTTTGAATTTGGCCCACTAGCTTATAATTAAAGGAATTATCCCTGCTGGATGTGGGTACAGATTCATATTATTTCTGTGAAAGCCTGTCTGCTGTCTCACTTTAATGAAAATTTAAACTCTTAGAGTGGCATGTGGCACCTAGAATTATTTTTCTTTTGTCTGAACAGAATTGCAAGGGAAAGATCTCCTAGAAAAGGGAGTCCCTTCTTCTTTTCATACTTTGAAGCATTCATTTTCCTTTTTCAAAAGGATAGGTGAAAAAAAAAAGAAAATATTTATATAAGACCATAGATCAGTAAGTCAGAAACAAAACCACCAGACTGCTCCTAGATTATTTGGGTTTTTAAATTTTTTATTATTATTTTTTAATTGTAGTAAAATATACATAACATAAATTAACCATTTTAACCGTTCTTTAGTATGCAGTTTATTGATATTAAGTACATTCCTATTATTGTGCAACCGTCACAAATATCTATCTCCAGAATTCTTTCATCATCCCCAACAAAACTCTATATTCATTAAATATTAACTCCCCCTTCCTTTCTCCCCTTAAGCTCTGCTAACCACTGTTTGAATACTTCATCTCCATGAATTTGCCTATTCCTGATACCTCGTATAAGTGAAATCATGCAATATTCACTCTTTTGTATCTGCCTTATCTCTCTTAGCATAATGCTTTTAAGATTATTTCATTCTGTTTCATTGTCACAGTAAGTTGTTCCTTTGTATTTCTAAGTATAATTTCATTACAAAGATGTACCAAATGTGTTTATCCATCCTCTCATTGTTGGATATAGGGTTTTTTCCAGGTTAGGACTACCATAACATTCTTAAACAAATATTTCATTGACATAAACTTCTCTTAGGTGAGTATTAAGAAGTAGAATTACAGGTTCAGAATTTATAGGTGTGTTACTTAAAATCAGTTTTTGAAAATATATGTGTTACTTGATTAAAAATAGTTTTTGAAAATAGATTTGCCAATTTGAATTCCCACCAGCAGTGAATGGAAATTTCAGTTGTCTAGTCTTAACCAACACATATATTGTGAGACTTGTTAATTTTAGCAATCTGTTGGGTATAGTAGAATCATGTCTTATTGTGGCTTAAGTTTGTATTTCTCTGATAACTTAAGATGTTGAACATCTTTTGATGTTTGTTGGCCATTTGAGCATTTTTTGCATTTACTTAAGCTGGGTTGTTAAATCTGTTACATTATTGATTTGTTGAACTTCTTTAACATTCTGGAAACGATTCCTTGTTAGATTTATGAATTGGGAACATTTTCTCCAAATATGAGGCTTGGCTTTTCAGGCTTTCATTGCAGTCTCTTGATAAGCAAATGTTTTTAATGTTGATGTTCATTACTATATTTTTCTTTCAGTTTTAATACCTTGTTTGACCTGTATAAAAAAGCTTTGTTTACCTCAATGTATAGTTTCTTATGTTTTACTAGTTTTTGCATTAAGGTGTATGATCCATATGAATTAATTTTTGTGTGTAAATTGAGGAAGAGGCCAAGCTTCTTTCCTTTTTTTCTTTATTTAAGTATACAATTTTATTAGCACTATGTGTTAAAAAGACTTATCTTTTCTCATTGAATTATTAATATTTAGTGCCTTTGTTGAAAAAAATTAACATGTATGCTTGTGTCTATTTCTAAACCTATTGTGTTTCATAGATCTATTCATATCCCTTTGCTGATAACATGTTGTCTTAGTCATTGTATCTTTAGAGCTCATCTTAAAATTGGGCAGTGTAAGTCCTCCAGAGTTGTTGTCCTACTTCTTCAAGACATGCCATTATTATTTATCTTCATTTTTAGAGAATTGTTCTCCACAAAGAACATGTCATCTTAATAGAGAAGTAGTCTAGATTCTCTTGCGAATCTCTATTAGATTGAAAAGTGAAAGAGTCCATGGAATTCTCCAGACCAGAATATTGGTGTGGGTAGCGTTTCCCTTCTCCAGGGGATCTTCCCAATCCAGGGATCGAACCCAGGTCTCCCGCATCGCGGGCAGATTCTTTACTAGCTGAACCACAAGGGAAGCCCAAGAATACTGGAGTGGGTAACCTTTTCCTTCTACAGAGGATCTCCCTGACCCAGAAATAGAACCAGAGTCTCCTGCATTGCAGGCAGATTCTTTACCAACTGAATTGTGAGGGAAGCCCTCCATTAGGTCATCCTTCATAATTAAATAAGGCAACGCCCATAAAATAACTTTTTGCCAAACGTGTATATGTGGGTGAGTGAGGTACAGTATAACAAGGGCTAATGTTTTGGGTGCCTATTATTCATTTTCCTTCCAGATCTTGATATATGTAAATAGAATTTTCACAGCAATTTCTATGAGGTAGTTTCTACTATTTCCGTTAGTATTAATAGATGGATCAAGTGATGACCAGAGAAGTAATCTGTTCATATGATTCAACTGGATTTTCTTTCATTCTTGATGATCTTGGCTGGTCAACAATCATTCTGAGTGATCATGTGGGCTTGACAAATATATTTTTAGCTAGAGACAGGTCTTCCTAGTCAGTTGCTACACTGAATATACGTGTATATAAGCCAAAGAATAGTTGTAATAATTCTGACATTTCAGTGGACCATCCATAAAAATTATATCCAGAAGTACTTTAAAAGTGAGTGAGTTGTGAGTGAAGTCAATTCTGATTCTCATTGTTTTATTTTATTTAATTTTTCTGATATCAGATATTGCACTGCTTTAATTAATTTTTTTATTGGAGTCTAGTTACTTTGCAATGTTGTGATGGTTTCTAGTCAATCACATATATACATATATACCAACCCCCCCCCACTTTGGACTTGATTCTCTATTGTCTTAAAAATCAGTACTAAATAGAAAAGTCAAATATAGATAGCGTCTTTTTATGCTGAAAAAATGTGTGACAAAGTTTTCTGACAGCATTAAATATTAATAGTTGAAACATTATACATTGGTCACATATCAGTTTAAATAAACAACTGGATGATTATTATTTTGCCACCACTGAGAAAGAAAACCTTAACACAAAAGTGGGTTAACTTTTTTTTTTTTTTATTGGTTTTGCCATACAATGACATGAAATCGCCATGGGTTTACATATGCTCCCCCTTCAGAACCACACTCCCTCCTCCCTCCCGATTCCCTCCCCCTGGGAAATCTCGGTGCACCAGCCCCAAGCATCAATCCTGGGCTGGCGATTGATTTCACATATGATAATTAACATGTTTCAATGCCATTCTCCCATATCATCCCACCCTTGCCCTCATCCACAGAGTCCACGAGTCTGTTCTATACATCTGCATTCCTTTTGCTGTCTCGCATGCAGGGTTCTCGCTGCCATCTTTCTAAATTCCATACTTGTTATTTACTGAGAGGTTCTAAGAAGATAAGTTGTCCATCTAAAATCTTTAAATAAATTACTTTCTAAAAGAGGGTCATGGTCCTGCTTGACTTTCACACAGGACACTTGGAGACATCAGTGGTTAAAAGTAATTGTATTTATTGTATTCTCCGAATTTAACTAGTATGTATTGCTGATGATTTTCTTCATGACAGCTACATTTTTTAAGAAAAAGTTCTAGAGAAATTTACCATATCTAGGGAAAGTATTTTAGTTTCTATTTGTCTAATGGATCTTCTAATTTATCATTAGGGGAAGTATTATGTTGGGTTTTAGGTGTTCCAGTTGAATCATGGCTCCTAGAATTAATGCAATACGAATGCTTTGTTGAAATTCAGTGTTACATTTATGCACTATAGTTGTGTTACATAAGACTATAACTCTTGAAAATGCCTTTATAAGTATAATAACCCATGAAACAGTAATCTTGTAATTACACATTTTAATCCTTACAAAAACTCCATGACATAGACAAAATGAAACCCGTTGAAGATGAGGAAGTAGAGAAACAGAGATAGTGATGATTTGTCCAAGCTCATATGGCTTTAGGGGACCCCTGTGTTCCTTATGAGTCTTATGATAGTAATAGACAGTAAGATGGTATATAAAAAAGATTGTTGCAGCTAAGGAACTCTCCATAGGAGGAGTGAGAAAAACAGCCAAACATGTAAACTGAATTTGAAAAATGCAGTGATTAAAGTATGTTAGGAAGACAGGAACCTTAACCCACAATATGGGCACCACTGACCTATGGAAGGTGAATGCTCAGAAGTTAGATAGCTGATAAACTGCCTAACAATTGGATGATTGTCATCTTGCCACCCCTGGAAAGGATCTTCACTGTCTGTTATGTGCATTCCATATCCCTAATCTCATTTAACCTCCACAAAAATCCAGCAACGCCCATCACTGCTCTCCATCTTCTGGTTCCAGAAATCTGAGGAAAGAAAGGCTCAAAGAAGGACAAAGATGAAATGGCCCCCCCATGGGTCTCCCAGGTGTGGGTCTTCAAATCCCAAATAACCATGAGTCACTGCAGCTTTCTTCCTTATTTCCAGTTATTGGTGTTATCTGTTGTGAGTTCTTTAGTGGCAGCTCATGTTCAAAGAGGCCGTGGATTAGAGATGACTATTGTTTTGGTAAACGAATGAATTCACAAACAGAGCTGGCAGTGCGGCAGGAATACCACTACAGAAAGATGCAGGGTGTATCTTCAAATGATTGCGCCCCTAGACTGGTGATTTTGGTGGGTTAACAAGAAGAATGCTTGACAAAGTCAAAATCTTACAGCATTTCTGTGGTGAGTGGAGGAATTCAAATGTTTTCAACACTAATTTCCCACCCCAGGAATCAGAGCGCTTTGGGGAAAGAACTCTGATTTTCCTTGATTTCTCTTCAAGGGGGATGGACGTGATAATATGATTTACAGAATTTAAGATTGCCTACTAGAAGAATTCTTTTATTTTGAATACTCAAGGGCTGATATATTCTATAATTTATGCCTTTTATCTTAGCATGTGAAAGTGCTAAATAAGCAAAATGGTAACATAATATGCATTTTAATCAAAAGTAGGACAGAGCAAAAAGTCTATGCTTGCAATTCTACTTTTGTTAGAGAAGAATGGTAAGAAAAGAAGTAACAATATTTAGACATCGAAAATTTTAGTTCTAGCATCAGGAAAACACTATTTTCTTGCCAGTGTGTAATATATAATCGGAAACAGTCATGACGGTACTGTTTTCCAAAATAATAAATAACAGAATTATTTTTATATTAGTTTTTTTTCTGGCGAATTTTTTAAGAAGGGAAGGGATATCACACAAAATTACAGATGAATGCAGATGATATTATTTAAAAAAAATTTAAAAACTTCAGAAACAAATGCACAGGAAGCTTCTATCCTTGATTGTTCCTTAAATACTAAATATTTTCCTATTTCTAAGATGCCTCAGCCCACCCTAAGCAAAAATCATACCTGTGATGGTCACCGTTATAGTCAATTTTATATATGAAAACAAATAAGTAAAAGTTAGGAGTCCTGTTTTTGCTGTTGACGGGATCGGGAATAGAATGATCAGTTGTATCCAGGTAGGAATGTTTATCGAGAATGTATTAGACATTGACCTTCAAGGCAAAAACGGCTTTGATGTCAAACAGAGCCAATATTAAGCCCCTCTTTTCAGTTGTGTGACCTTATTTGCAATTAAGTAACAATCTGTCTGTAAAATGAGACTAGTACTAGGTCATTACTTTCATAAGATTGTTATTAGAATTAAAAATAATGCCTTAAATGCAAAGAACCCAGCAAAGGTTGTTTTTTTTTTTTTTATTATTTTCTCCCCTATGTCTAACCTCAAAAACCAGTTTGTCAAAGTCATTTTTTTAAAAGCTTGCATTTAATCAACCCAACATTTTAAAGGTATTTGTAATAAAGACATATGTATTCACTTTTATACTCTTCTTATATTGTGTAATATCACTTTAGGGCTTTAGCCTGTGCTGATTCAGAAGAACCACTGGAAAATGTTGGGAAGTCAGGAAAAACTTCTTTGGCAAACGTTCCTTACCTCTTTGGGGGCAGAGATCTCTGAGTTTCTAAACAAACCTTAGTTCCTACCTGTTGTTTGGCCCAGAGGCTGGGAAGTGGGGGCACAGAGGTTGACTCTTGGAAAGGTTGCTGGTACCGTCCTTAAATGTTTATATATCAAAGGCTAGAGTGAGCTGGGAAGAGCTTAGCCAGTCAGAAACTGGATGGACCTCAGGACTCATACTGAGTGAAGTAAATCAGAAAGTGAAAAAGAAAAAGAAGTATATTAACACATATATGTGGAATCTGAAAAAACCGGTACAGACGATCTAATCTGCAAAGGAGAAATCGAAACAAAGATGTAGAGAACGAATACATGGATATCAAGGTGGAGGGGAAATGAATTAGGAGATTAGTGTTGATATATATGCACTCTTGATACGATGCATAAAATAGACAACTAACGCAGACCAACTGTGTAGTACAGGGAAGCAACTCAGTGCTCTGTGGTGACCTCAATGGGAAGGACATTCAAAAAGGAGGGAATTTGTTGTTGTTGTTCAGTCACTAAGTTGTGTCCGACTCTCTGCAGCCCCATGGACTGCAGCACCCCAGGCCTCTCTGTCCCTCACTGTCTCCCAGAATTTGCCCAAGTTCACTCCCATTGAGTTGGTGATGCCATCCAACCATCTCATCCTCTGCTGCCCTCTTCTTCTTTTGCCTTCAATCTTCCCTAGCATCCCCATCTGGGGATATATAAGGGGAATTGGCAACCCACTCCAGTATTGCCTGAAAAATCCCATGGACAGAAGAGCCTGGCGGCCTACAGTCCAAAGGGTCACAAAGAGTCGGACACAGCTGAGTGACTGAGCACATGTACCTTGCTTCTTTACTTTACAGTAGAAACTAGCACAGCCTTGTTAAGCAACGTTACTCCAATAACGTTTTCTTAAGTAAAAATCTTAAAAAGACCAAATGAAAGTGACAGTCAAACCTTTGATCACTTAACTGTAATACAAGAGGCCCAAACTCTAAAAAGCGCAGACGCTCCCCTGTCCGCCTCCCCAGCATGGCGCAGCGCGTGGAGTCAAGGCGATGAGCGCGATCCCTGGGCGTGTCTCTCGGCTGGGGAGACCTGGACAGAAGGGCCCTGTGGTCTCAGGGACTGTGGGCCGGGGGTGGCGGGGAGAGAAGCCTGGGCGGGAAAGAGTGCTGAGTCCGAGCAGAGAAAAGTGTCTCTTGGTCCCCTCTTCTTTCCCCAGAATGAGGTCTGGGCAGAGAAGCCTGAGGGGAAGGTCTTTGAAGGCTCCAGATAAAGATACCTCTGAGTGAGCTCTGTGGGTTGGGGTGCAGACAGGCCTGGAACATGGTCATTGCCAGCTGGGCAGGGTCGAGGCCTCCACAGCAGCTGCCTTCAGAGACTGCAGTGCCTTAGGGATGCGCCAGGTCTGGTGTGGGGAGGGCAGCTCTGTGTGTGTGTGTGTGTGTGTGCGCGTGTGCGTGTGCGTGTACATGCAGGAAAGTCTTTGTCATCACCCGTGTCAAGGCCTGGAAAAAACAACTCACATGGAGTTAGAGCCAGAAGCCAGACTCCACTATAGAAGGACATCCAGGCCTAGCAAGAAGAAGAACTTCTTGAAACTGGCCAGCTTTTTGTTTTCCTCTTCTTTACTTGGAGTAACATTCCTAAAACAGAAAAGGGATGGTGGGTTTCTGGTGAAGATAAAAGGGAAGGAAAGAAACTAGAAACAATGAGGCCAGTCCAGAGCCACTAATATAGAGGAAGCTGTGATAGCTGCATATTTCAAAGCAAGAGAGATGTGTTATGTGTTTGAGTGGGAGAGTAAAAGAATGTGTCAGCTACCTGGGAGCATTCACAGAGATCTTCAGGCTTAATGATATGTGTTTCCCACGGAGGAGGCAGGAAGCTGTAGTTTCTTTGTTGTTCTAAATTGCATTGAGGACTAAATGAACTGACATGTAGAAAGCACCTAGTACATTATCTGAACCATAGTATTTTCTCAGTCAATGTATGTTCCATTTTCTCGGGAAAGTGGAAGGAAGTGGATGTAAAAATTACTTAATCAACAAATATGTATTAGTTACCTAGTGTGCCAGATTTATTCATGATGGAATTAACCAAACAAACAAAGAGGTACTATGAGATAAGGCCCTGGCCTGCAGAGAATATTTAGTCTTATTGGGTTTGTAGAAATTGAAATTTAACTCTGTGAGAATTAAGGAACTGAGTGAACTCAAGAAAGTATTGTGATACCCTGTCAGTGGCCATATAATATTTGGGGGATCAGGAGTTTAAATGACTCTACAAAATTTGCTGAGGCCAACACAATATTGTAGAACAATTGTCCTCCTTTAATTATACTCTTCTGTACTTCTTAATATTGTACAGTTATCACCTTTGATAATTACTGCTGCTGCTGTTGCCGCTAGGTCACTTCAGTCGTGTCCGACTCTGTGCGACCCCATAGACGACAACCCACCAGGCTCCTCTGTCCCTGGGATTGACCAGGCAAGAACACTGGAGTGAGCTGCCATTTCCTTCACTGTGATACTTGTTAGTTACTCAAGAAAAAAAAAAAATTCTGAATAAGCCTTAATATAGACCATTGGTCAGTTTTTTGAAAAGGAGGCTAATATCACATTCTCCAGTCTCTCAGTAAAATGCATACCATTTCTAGTCGCTGAATAAAACACTCTGTTCCCTTGAGATATCCAGACCTATATTTCGGTGTAGAAGAAGATGACGAGGCGGGTGTGTATCTGTGTGTGAGACATTCAGGCACCTGGCCAGGAACTTGTAAGGTTCAAGCACTCACTCTGCATCGCTG
Source organism: Antilocapra americana (assembly GCA_007570785.1). Classification (NCBI taxonomy): domain Eukaryota; kingdom Metazoa; phylum Chordata; class Mammalia; order Artiodactyla; family Antilocapridae; genus Antilocapra; species Antilocapra americana. The sequence continues at coordinate 8,555,910 of ML661903.1, read as the reverse complement.
GTTTTGAGACAGGGCAGTGCTGTACGGGTAAGGGCGAGAACCCCAGAGCTGTAAAAGCCACTGGACTGTGACTTAAGATGGAGCATTTTCAACATGTTGAACTGATGCAGGTATTTCTGGATTCGAAAGAGAAACCGAACGATGGGCAAAGCAGCACTACTTTGGTAAATGGCCCCAAGAAAATGACACGGAAGGAAATAGCACTTGAGCTGTCAGGGACTTGGGTCCTCATTAAGAGTGAAGACACCTTCAACTTCTGGCTGTATTGTAGATTTTCTGCCCCCCACCTCCAAAAAAAAAAAAAAAAACTATCTCTTAAAGAAGAACCATCATGTAATGCAGCTTGGGGGAGACGCCTCAACAGTGACCACAGGAAGACAAATCAATCCGAAATCTGAGAGTTCAAGAAAGCACTGGGTACAAGCCTGCTTTCTTTAGCCATCACATGTTAAGGTTCTCTTTGTGCCAGTCACTGAAAATCTTCCAAATGCCTACCAAAGAAGCATGTATTATTTTCCTAGCTATCAGAGGACAGCAAATGGGTGAGGTAGAGGCTAGCTGTCCTTTTGTTTCTCAACTCTCCACCGTACCTTCCATATCAATGTAATAAAAAATGGAAAACTGGCAGATTCATTGGCTGTTACTTCACAGTACTTTCAGCCAAGCGTTAGAATAATTTACTGGCAGATTGTGTGGTTTAAGAATCTACAGGGGAATTGGAGACTCCTGGAAGTTTGGACACTATGGGAAAGCAGGATTCAGGTTCTGGCTTTAAATGAGATACTCATGGCACATTAGCCGTATAACATTCATATACACAACCCAGTCGTTCAGCTGAAGTGAAGGGGTGAGAATAATTATTCTGACTCTACAGATTCAGCTGGTTCCTCTGTAGAAATCTAATTCTAAACATTTTCTTTTTATTAGATTTATGATAGATTCAACACTCAAGGATGCTTGTTAGAAAAAAAAAAAAAACAGAGCAAGATAGGAGTTGTTCTCAGGAGGTAATTTGTCCAGTGCAATGCCATAACATTCTTAGCAAAGCCTCACAGGGTACAAGATTGTCACTCAATGATCATGAAAAATAGGAGTTGGTTTCTGCACATTATGTGTAGTTTTGTTTCAATGAAGTCAGGCGGTTTTGCTGCTGCAGGTGTAAGCAGATGTCACAGCTTTTTCCAGTCCACCTGTCCTGTCACACTGAGCATTATTCTTTCTAACCATAGGCGACCGAAGGTTCCTCATGGAAAATTTGATACTTTATTACTTCAGTTTCATTCTGTGCACTTGAAAAATATTTGCCTTATTAAAAAAAATAAACCACCTGCAGAAAAGTTGATGTTCCAGTTCTAGTGTCTGGTATTATACAAACTGAGACCTAAAGCCAGGGATGCGGTGCCTTGTGACCAATTAGCTCCACGAGGCCCTCAGGATGATATTATAGGACTTGTACCAAGATTTCTGCTGCAGGCACGGTTTTGTTACATATTGTTTGACAAGTCACCCCAAAACTTAGTGGCTTAAAATAATAAGTATTTTATTGTCTCTTCTGATTCTGTGGATTTACTGGTTGTGAAGTTCCTCTGCTCCACGAGATGTGGGCAGAGTTTGCCTCTGGGGGCGTACTTCCCTTGTTGGCCATTGATGTGGGCTTTGCTGGGAATTCACCCGGGACAGCTGACCACATAACTGTTCTCTTACATGTGGGCTGCCCGTGAAGCTTGGTCTTGCCACAGCATGGCAGCTGGACTTCAGTAAGTACACCAAATGGAATGGGACTGCATAAGAGTGTGGTTCATATGGTTCATTGGGGTCCATATTTAGAGGCTGCTGCTGCTGCTAAGTCGCTTCAGTTGTGTCCAACTCTGTACAACCCCATAGACAGCAGCCTACCAGGCTCCCCCGTCCCTGGGATTCTCCAGGTCAATTCTTGAGTGGGCTGCCATTTCCTTCTCCAAAGCATGAAAGTGAAAAGTGAAAGTGGAGTAGCTCAGTCGTGTCCGACTCCTAGTGACTAGTAAGTGTTAATTGGATTCGGCTTACACACATACACCAAACTTGTATGTATCACAGAACCACAGTATGTGATATTGTCCACAAGATAACAAAATTGAGACTACCCACACTGTATCAAGTAAATCATCCTGCCTTTGGAGGCCAAAAACAAGATATCCTTTGCTCTAAAAATGTGAGTAAACCTCAGTGGTGATTTACTTACTTATATTATTTAATAGTTTTCTCACTTGTGCCTGAACCTCATTATCCTGAGAAAAATGTAACTAGAGTTGTGCCTTGGGATGTCAGAACTATCTTTGAACTATAGTCTATGCTACAAGGAATCTTAAAATTCATCTAATTCACCTCCAGTATTTTTGCAGAAAAACATCCTGAGACCTTTGAGGTTACATCTTGTTCAAATCCCCCTCCCCTAGGAGGGCAGCCTCTCTGTCATTCACTTGATGGAGTGTGGCACATGGATGATTTTATTTGTGATCTAAGTTTAATAAAATAAAGTTTGAGAAAGAGGCAGCCTAGCTAATGGTCAAGAGCACAGATTCTGGAGCCAGACTACCTCAGGCTGTGATATAAACTCTCTGTGCCTCACTTTCTCATTTATTATGTGACGGAAAATAATAGTACCTGCATTACAGAGTTTTTATGGGGATTCTATGTGTTTGTATAGATGAAATGCTTGGAGTCATACCTGACATGTAAAAGGGAAATGCAGAGAAGTATCATTTAAGGCATGAAGGCAGGCTCCTTAAGCAAGACTAACCTTAGCAGTTAGTATTAAGAGTGAAAGATTTCACAGTAAGCCTTGGGTACCAGTAAGGATGCCTTAGACTGTGAGTGACTGGAAACCCTCCTCAGTAGCCTCAAATAGTAAACAGTGTCTTGCCCGCTGTCCCTGTGCAAACCCCAAGGTCATAGTCATGTCATGACTTCCAACTGTCAGACCTGCATTAGTCACTTGACATCCGCTCCATTCCAATGCCCTGGCTACTTCAGGTCTGCAAGTCTCTCATAGCCACTCTAGGAGTCGTATGAGATTTAGGATTCACTCATGGGCCCATGGGCCCATCTGAGTGTGTTCTCTGCCAGGCTTTCCCAGGTCCTTAGCAAGTTCATTGCTGTTACAGAAACATAGCCTAATTAGGGCATTGAGCTCTCCATGGGGCTTGCTGTCACCGTGGCCTTCCTCAGGGATCAAAGCATAAGCCTGCTCATCTCTGAGCTTTCCCCTGAACCTCTCTGGTTTTGGTTATTTGCTGCAAATTCTCTCAGGCTAGCTTAGTGTCCAGGTTCCAGAACCCTTCTCTGGGAGTCACTCAAGCCTACCCTCTTTCTTCCCCAACCCGGGAAAATAGTTATTGTCCAACAAAGGTGGCCTGACTGCACATTTAAAGTTTCTGCAATTTAATTTTTACAGCCCCAACCATGAACCAGTTTCCTTTAGGATTTTGTCTTTTGCATATCAAAATATTTACTTTCTCAGTGTGTATATGGGATTGGGGAGTGAGAATATGGTTATTTGGATGTGGTCAAGGGTCAGGGAACAAGAAACTACAACAATAAATATCTCAGTTAATATTTTCTAATTTTTATTAGCATAACTAATGTAGTCAATTGTAGTGGAAAAGAAAATAGGCAAACTAAAACTCAGAGTTGAATTGATCAGGGCAACAAAATAGAAGGCACCTCAAAACCAGTCACGATTAACACAAGGAGCTGCACAGGCAATTGCTACTACAGTTCAGAATTTGGCCTCAGAGCTGAGCTGGTCAGGGAAGGCTATATGGAAAAAGTGTCGGTTTCTTGTTTTATCTTGTTCTGTGTTTGTTTTTTTAATCTGGGCCAAAAAAGATGGATAAGAGCTGGAGAATAGGGAATAGATGATCCTTCCTGGCATAGTTTTAGTGGAGGGACAACAATGGTAATTGCATAATGCCTGGAGGTTTGGATGATGAATTGAAAAGCTGCCTGAAGTTGCAAATTCACGGAGGTCAAAGTGTGTGCGTGCTCCATCGTGCCTGAACGTTTTAGCTAGGATTCTAACAGGAGTTAGAAATGAGGATGAAAATCAATATAGCCTGTAAAAGATGAGTGACTTTCTTAAGGTGATTGATGCCCAGAACTTGTGTTCCCAGGAAAGGAATGTCAAGGATAGAGGCACAGAAATAACACAGTCTGGGAAGGCCCAGAGAAAAGAGAGTGCTCCACGTTTATTGTAGTGAAGACTGCCTGATCGAGCTTTATGGACCACAGCTTATGGACCATGAAGCTGTGAAGTCAGATTGGGACTGGATCTGGAAAGCATTAGCTTCCTTGAAAGTTGGACAGTGACACAACTTATGTTTGGGACTCAGACCTGGAAGTAGCTGTCTTTTCTGCCCACATCCCATTGGGCTAAAAGTCAAATGACCTTCAATCTAACAAGGGAAGCTGGGAAATGCGATCTTTCTGGATGCCCAGGAAGAAGAAACGGTGTGATAAGTAATCTAGTTTGGATTTTCCACGGGCTTATTACATCTCAAATGAGGTTCTGCGAGAACGAGGAGGTATTTCAAAGAAAAGTATTTTTTGGTACAAATGTGCCTACTTGCAGAAAAATCATGTGTCTGGAAATGGTAAAGATTGTTTTTCCAAGCAGGCATTGAACTCATCTACATACATACCTTGGTCTCACAAATGTGAAAGATTATGGGAGACGGTCTTGCATGATATAGACTTAATGAAATTATAGGGGAAAAGTAATTTCATGGACACTAGCACTCTAAGTGGCAGGTCATGAAGATTAATATTGATTTAAGTAGTCATGAAGTTTAATAATCGTTTCATAAACTTATTTTTTTGATCTTACTTTTTTAAACTCTTTGCCTGGTTGTTTAATGGAGGCTCCCCCTTGAGATTGCTCTTACTTGGGAATTGTCATATTTCATTCGGTTGTGCTTCACACAGTTTCCTTTAAAGTTTGTTTTTTTTGTTGTTGTTGTTCTTTAGTTGTTCAATTGTATCTGACTCTTTGTGACCCCATGTACTGTAGCCCCCCAGTCTCCTCTATCCATGGGATTTCCCAGGTAAGAATACTGGAGTGGGCTGCCATTTCCTTGTCCAGGGGATCTTCATGACTCAGAGATCAAAACTGCATCTCCTGCTTAGCAGGCCAATTCTTTACTGCTAAGCCACTGGGGATGAACTTAAAAAAATTCTCTTCTTATTGTTAACACAATCATAGAATTATGTTCCCACCTTTAGCCCTAAACCTGAGCACTTTAATACCCATATGAACATCCTACTCTGTAGTTTAATAATTACTGAATTTTCTCAAATCCAGTGGCCTTTTGCCACAAACTTCATCCCATTAAGTGTTCTTCTGCTGATATCTTTGTATGCCTTGGCTTAACAGAAATCCAGGAACACAATATATGCTCAATAAACATTAACTGGATGAAAAAGTGGGTTAATGTCAGATGTTGCATAAATAAAGATTTATTATATATGAATTGTTGTTCGGTGACAAGTATCCATTCCACTTTTTGTCTTTCTAAAAGCACCTTAATTTTGATTGCATATCCGTCTCTAACAACTTCCATGAAATTTAGGAGATGCTGACCCAAGAGACGTTTCAAATATGGGTCCAGATTAGTGTATGCCAGTTTTGGTAATCCTACACCCTTGTCAATGACTACCTCCAGGATGGCCCTGTGAACATATTCTGGCCAATGAGACTTGAGGGAAGCATTAACAGGGGGTCTTAAAGTTTTTCCTCGTCTTTAAAGGGAGATATGTGAAACCACTTTCACACTTTCCCACTGGAAGTGATGAAGTATACATAAGTTGCTGGCTGATGGCAGCTAATTTGTGACCATGAAGGAAGCCAGCTCGAGGACAGTCTCTCCGTGGCAGGCAGTAAAGCCTGGAAAATAGCCAAATAGAGCCAGAGCTTGGTTTCCATTATGTGTCAAGTTTCTCTATCTTATTTCAGCACTTCTAGTTCCCTGAGCCAATTAAACCCTTTATCATCCATGCCAGTTGAGTAAGGTCGCTGATATTCAATATCAAAAGCACCATCCTGCTACAAAATTCTGAGCCAGTTGGGGGGGCGGGGAATTAGATGCTGGCTTTAAAGGAGAAAATCAGGTTCCTTTTCTTTATCATGCTGTAAAAATTCTGAGTGTCCTTCTTTATATATAACTTTGATTTAAAAAATACAAATATCTGAATAATTTGATAAAATTGACAACTAAGCATGAACTTGCTGGGAAAGACGGAAGGCAAAAGGAGAAGGGGGTGGCAAATGATGAGCTGGTTAGGTAGCATCACCAACTCAATGGACATGAATGTGAGCAAACTCCAGGCGACAATGAACAGGGGGCCTGGCATGCTGCAGTCCATGGGGTCGCAAAGAGTTGACATGACTTAGTGACTGAACAACAGTAGAAAAGCATGGGTTTTAGGGGAATGTACTTTTTGTCAGTTCAGAACAAGTAATACCATTGCCTGAAAGTTCCAGTCATTCTGAGAGAAGTCCCATATTAGACATTAATAGGAGATTCCATCAAGTTGCTTGTTTATGACATTTTCATAATTTGCTTTTTTATGACAAATCAAGGGCTATGTATATAATTTTTGTATATATGGAGTCTACTTCAAGAAGGAAATAAGGATAAAAATGTCCATAGAAATTAGTGAAGACAAAATGTAGATCATTATCCTGAAAATTAGGGTAGAGTTAGTTACTCCTTTATTATAGCAAATTTGATTTCAAGATTCTTGCTTTCCAATGCAAAAAGTAAATAGAATGAATTATATATTTTCCTTATGTGTGCTGTCATAGGAAACATGATGGTGGAAAGAAATGATATTACTAGGTACCAAATTTAAAAAAGGATTTATCATATGAATAGATTCTTTCTGGGCAGGTTTTTCCAAAAATACAGTCATGTGGTTCTGTCAGCACTCATATCAATCTTGAATAAAAGTTAATGGCATCATGATTAATTGTAAATCTTTGATGACATTATAAGGGAGCTAAAATGATACCTTCAAGATATGTTTCTCTCTTATGATCACATTTTTATAGGCACTAAATCAAGTTACATTTTCCATCATAGAACACTGTACTCAAAGTTTAATTGGGTTTTTGACAGAATCTAGAGACAGATAATTTGAAAATAAGCCCTTCACAAGGATCTAAAGTATAGATATTCTATGGTGTTGAAAGTCATTACAATATTTTACATATCAAATCCATGGTCAAATTCTGTTTTTAAGAGAGAATGATTCCATGTATGAAAAAAATTGGGGTAGATTTTCCCCCAGGAAGTAGTTTTTAATACACACTGAGGACTAGAGGAAGTGATGTCTATCAAGGGTTAAAGATTTACCGTATTGAATATTTGCATTCTGTATTTTGCAAAGGAAATAATAACATTTTACTGTAAAAATTCCATTTGGGATTAGAAATGAATTAACCAATAAACAAGTTAGAAGTAAATCATGATTCCAGAATGCTATGAGATAAAAGACTCCATCCTGATAGTTGGAGCTCCAACTGATTAGCAGTTATGCTTTGGGACTAACTGATCCAACACTGTTCCTCTACTTCAGACCCATCCGCCTGCATTATTGCGGTGGCCTGGTGTCTGCCTGGCTCCCAGACCTACGGGCAACATCATCTCCATTCTCTCCTTCCTTCTTCAAGCCTCTGAAAGGCCCATCCTTTCTAGTGTCCATCCTTCTCCCTGGGTTCCATGTTCTTCAGATTCCTCCAGGGTCACACCCTCATAATTCTTTTACATATTTTCATCTCCTGCATTGACAGGCAAGTTCTTTACCTCTAGCGTCACCTGGGAAACCCTCTGTTAGGTATTTTCAGCATCTCCATCTTCATCTGCACTTGACTATAATCATCTTTCCACTATATTCACAAAGAAATGTCTACCCTCTTGCTCTCTGTCCTGTCCTCCACAGTTCTGCTTTCTAAAGTATTAGAGGCTTGGGTCCTCTAAATCCTTTGCCTCCCCTGACTCCCTCAGAACCTGACATCTGACTTCAGTGCATTGTTCCTAAACCTGTTCTCATCGAGGACATCCAGGACTCCTTTGTTGTTCTTTGTTAATGAATGAGCTGCGCTGCGCTTGCTTTATCATTTCGTTGTCCTGAGTTGCATCTCTCTCTTTAGTTTCTTGTTCTGTCCACCCTCCTGTGTCTTCTTTTTGACCTCTCTTTTCTTCATTCCTTAAGTGGGTCCTTCTTGGTCTCTTGCATAGTTGTCTTTGGTCCCATCCCCTGATCTTTATATTAGACTGCGTCCCCGCCTCCTCTATGATCCTATCAGTTTCCTGTTCCAAAATTCTTAATAGATTTTCCTGTTAAGTAGAAGCCTTAGTGGACAAAGTTAAGATTTGTTATAATCAACTTTTATTTCACCAAACAACACTTGTCTTTTAATTTTAACATGCCTTGTTTCCTGTTTCACTCAAACTTCCTTTATTTTTGCTTTTTAGTATCTTATAACTAGGAACGATTCATTTAAATGGAAATGAACAGTGTGCTATGTCCTGTCAGTGTAACTGACAGTCATACAGACGTGATTCTTGAGTTCATGTACTAAACATCCTTGATTATTTAGTACATGAACTCAAGAATCACGTCTGGATTAAGTTGACTTAATCCTCATCTTCTCACCTAAAATAAACATGGATCCTCGCTGAAACCATATACATGGTTTTCTTTAAAAAATCCTGAAGGTTACATACAATACTATCCACTTGTGTGTGTGCATATGTGTGTACAGATAGATACTTCACCAAATAGATATAAGAATGACAGTAACAAGAAAGGATGCTAAGCATCCTCTGTCTCTAGGGAGATGAGTGCATTGATGAAGCACCGCCTCCTACCATCATCCATGGTTTGTCACCTCTGATCCATTTAAGTGGATGATGAATGCATGTTTCCCAGCTATAGCTTCCATATCCAGGGGTGCATACCTCTTACCACATACCTCTTCCTGCTAATGCACCTTTATCTCAGCCCACTGGGCTGAATGTAGAGCAGTCCAGATGTTATCTGGCTTGACCCTAGGTCTCCATAAGAAACATATCTGTCCTTTAGTGCCTCCCTAAGAGGCGGTGCTGTTTTCTAGTCTAATACCATAGCTGAAACAAAGGAAATGATTGAATTTCTTCTGAAAACCTTTAATTGTGTTAAAAGAAAAATTGAGTGCACAAAGAAAGTAGGAAAATGAGCTCCATACTAAGCTGATGGTTATAGTTGCAGACTGTCTGAATGAGTATATGTAATTATTTTTATAGATAACTCTTTATCTGTCCCAGTATTCTATTTGGAAATGTATTTTCCTACAAAAGCATTCAAAATACAAACCAAAAGAAAATTTTCAGATTTAAACCCGTCGTTTCACCTAATAAAAAACATACTGCTTCAGACCCTTCTTCACTATATTTGACCAATGCTTTTTGCAAGAAATCTCTTCAGATGCTACATGATTGGTGTATTCATATATTTTGTGGGTGTCTGTTTATATGCTGCCTAAGATTTGAGATGGTCTACAGTAGACAAAAAAATAGAAATAAAAATGAAGTGTTACAGGCTGATAAAAGTAAAAGCATTAAAAGAAAGAATGACACCAAGGAAAAACTGACTCTACAGGTTTCAGATGGTTGGTGTCCTAGAGCATTCACAAAAAGAAAAACAAATGTTATAAAATCAGAATTCCCCAAAACATCTTAAAGTGAAATGTATTTGTGAAGTGACCCATGTTTTTCAGACCCCCAAGGAGTCAATTCAGTAGTCAACAAATCAGTGCAATCTCAAAGATTCAGAAATCCTCAAAGAATAAAATATTGCTAGATTCAGTAATGATGTGCTACGGTATGGTCCATCACCAGGCATCTCTCCAGGTACCTTCTCTGTGTCCAGAACTAGGAGAAGGGCTGTGCAGGCAGAAAGAGAAATAGGAGATGTGGTCGCTGAGCTCAGAAGCTTGACTTCTCCCTTTACAGAATTTGGGGAAAGAGGCACACAGCAGTCTTGATTTTTGATCAGAACAGACTAAAACCTTAAATGGGGTTAAGTAGCAGTTTAGAAAGAAATTTTATATGCTAAAACCTCAATTTACAGTGGCAGTTTGCATTTGTATACTATCTTTTACCCCACCCAGTATTTTCTTCTTTCTCTCATAAAATTAGGTGAGGAAACTAAGGAATAGAGTCACAGAGTTAATGATAATGAAAGATTAGCACTCATGTATCCTGATTCCTAATCACTTTTGTGGGCCACTGTTGATTTCATTCATGTATGTTTTTCTCTGTTAGTTAATTGAAAATATATGTCAGAATAATGCATATATAGAAAAACAGTTGTGGGGGGGGGAGCTTAATTCAACCAACAAGCTATAAATTACCAGAACCCAGGCAGTCCAATAAATGTTTTGATAATCTACCAGAACTCTTTCTTTGTATCTTTTGAAGTTGTTGAGGTTTTCATCCATCCCTTCTTTCTATGCTAATGGCAGTATTTATTGAAAACATATTTAAAGCATGACTACAAGTACTGTATATGGATTACTTTATATTTTCAGTCTCACAAAGCCCAAGAGTTAAAAAAAAAAAAAGATAATTGTTACTATCTTCATTTTTCAGGCAAGGAAACAGAACAAGATTTAAAAATCTTGTCTAAGGCTCTTAGATATCAGGATCAGGGTTTAAATTAAAAGTGTTTCTGAATGTCACCTTCAATTGGGAATGTCAGATTCCAGACCTGGTGTCATATTGCTTCAAATAAAGTTTAGATCGGTTTGGTGTCATCCTAACAATCCTCTGTATTAATATTAGCCTTCCTTAAGGAGTTGAAAAATTCTCTGAAGAAATTAGCTAATTAACCATCATGTCATTTATATTGTATTACTGGGCTTTTAATGGGTAGAGATCATGAGCTTTCACAAAGCCAGCTTAGTAGAGTGTCAGAAAGAAACTGTAGATTAAATTTCTCAGACTAAGAAACCTCTCACACAGGTTTAGGAGTTCGATCGAAGCTAATTATAAATCCATGACATTTTATTTACCTCGGTATAAGAAATCATTCATTTCCTTCCTCCCCAACTCAGTGCTGTTCTGCACGACTGATGAGTTAATTTAAGAAGTGATGTTTCATCTGAGACGCGGTGATGAAGGATATATAGGAATCAGATAGGTGGCAGGTGTCTAAACAATGCCTGATTAGATGAAATGTGTTTTCCTTCAAATGTATTAGCATAAAGTGTCATATAGCCTTAGAAGTCAAAAACATCTGGGCAGTTTTAAAAGCTAGTGAGTGAAGGGATCTTTCCAGAGTCCCTTCATTATAAGGAATGATTATTTCAGAGTGGTGGAGAACAACCAGGCTTCTTTCTTTTATCAAGCAAACATTCTCATTTCAAGCATTAAAAAAAGAAAATCATTGAAATATGAGCAAAAGGGTTTAGCCAAGCCTGGTGTCAGTGTCTGCTCTGAAATAACATTTCCTTTTGGTGATAGAGAACCAGGTCAGCAAACTTGAGAAAAGAAAGTGAGTTCAGATTTACCCATCATGAACATGGTAGTGAATGCCTAAGTGAGTGAGAGAGACCAAATATTTGTGTTCCCCCCAGAATTAATATGTCAAAACCCTATCTTTAAATGTGATGTAATTAAAATGTGGGAATTTAGGGAGCAAGGTAATTAAGGTTTGGTGAGGGTGTAGCCGTTATGAATAGAATTAGTGCCCTTATGAATCCCATGGGAGAGCTTGACCCCCCACTGCCATGCAAGAATACCATACACAAGTAGTCAGCAGCCTGCAACCCTGAAGAGGTCTCTGATGGTACCCTGATCTCAGTGTTCCATCCTCTAGAACTGTGAGAAATAAATGTTTATTGCTTTAGCTACCCTGTCTATGGTACTTGGTGATAGCAGCCCAAGCTAAGCTACTGAGGTCTGCCTCTCGGATGGCATCATGCTCAAGATGTACGGGGACTTCGTCAGCCAGCATCCCTAAGAAAGGGAGAGTCAAGAGCCACCAGCGTCCACTGACACATAAATCCAGTGCCTCCTGCAGTCCACGTGAATCAGTCCTTCCAAATGGAAAGATGCGATCCACGTTGCTACCAATGCTTGAGCTCCTTCCCTCTCTGTCAAAGGTGCTTCTTCAGGTATGATGTTCTTGAAAAATTCACATGCAGAGCCTACCACACTCATTTTTGTTCCAGTGTGGAAACCTATCTTATCCTCATTTTTTTCTTCTTCACTCAGACCTAAAGTTCAATCAAACACACAACTGTATGTATAAAGCCTAATTCTGTTATTCAAGGCTCCATCCTGTGATGGTGGGTAACATCCTGACATAATTTCTACCTTTCAATAGTATGTGTAGACACAATGAGTTTCATATAATTCATATGCCCCAGGCCAGATACTTAAAGCTAACATGCTATCTGATTCTAAACACCTTGTAATCCTTTGAGAAGAGACGGTGTACAATAAATTTTCATGCACACATTTAAATGTCTATTGAGCATGGTTCTCCAGAGAGATACACAACTCAAGGAGCTACATAATGTAATAGATATTTTCTTTCTGTACTGAAAAACACTAATACGTTCTAAAAGGTAAATAAAAACATTTTGCATCGTAGACATTCTTGTTTAGTCCTTGATCAGAAGTTTATTAGTTGTTCTGAATTTTGTGGTAGGGTTCAAAATAGCAAATAATCACAAGTATCTTCAAAAAGTCAATATGTTAATTTCTCTGAAATACTGAATTCCATTTCTGCCCAAAATAAAATTGATGCCATTTCCAAACAATGAAGAGAGTTGTTCATTTGCAACCAAAGATTAAAAATATTAGATGCTGTTTTTTCTAAGTTTTTAAGAATACAGTATGTACATTTATAAATTTCCATTTTTTTTTCCTTTGACAAATGTTTGGAATGGAAATTTCCATCGAAAACTAGATAGATGCATGAGGGAATCAGCTTATAGCCATTCTAAAAAATTAGCATGAATATATATTTGAACAATAAAGAAAATTCATCTCTATTACCTGAATGAGTTCAATGTTAGAATACACAATTTCAAAATGTGTTTCTTTGTCCTAATAGTTTAAATGTTTGTAAATGATATTTAGAAACTGAAATTTTAAAGCATGTTTAATAAAAGCCTTGAATGACATTTGCTTTAGGAACAAAAGTAGCTCTCAGGTTGGAAAAGATTATGACCACTATTAATACTGAATTTTATTTTATTTTTTAATACTGAATTTTAAATAATGATGGAATACTCAATGTAAACTCCAAACATTTTATGCATAAAGCACAAAGAACTTATGTGCTATGTACGTGCTATACAGTTTTTTATTTTATTTTTGAAATATAGTTGATTGACTATGTGTTAGTTTTAGGTGGACAGAAAAGTGATTCAGTTTTATATATATATATGTGTGTGTGTGTATACACATATATATTTTATATATATACATATATGTATGTATACACACACAAATAAACATTTCCATATGTAAAAAATCTGAAAAAGGGTATATATGCATATATTTGTGTATATATGTATATGTACATATACAAAAAGGGGCATATATATGTATATGTTGTTGTTGTTGAGTCCTACTCTTTTGTGGTCCCATGAACTATAGCCTGCCAGTCTTCTCTGTCTATGGAATTCTCCAGGCAAGAATACCAGAGTGGGTTACCATTTCCTTCTCTAGGGGATCTTCCTGACCCAGAGATCGAATTTACGTCTGTCTGCATCTCCTGCTTTGCAGGCAGATTCTTTACCCACTGAGCCAGCTGGGAAGCCCCATGTATGTATATATACATATACAAATATACATATATGGAACATATATATATTCCTTTGCAGCTTATTACAAAATATTGAGTATAGTTCCCTGTGTTATAGGTCCTTGTTGGTTATCTATTTTACATATAGTATTGTGTATATGTTAATCCAAAACTTGTAATCTATTATTCCCCCACCTTTCCCCTTTGATAACCATAGATTTGTTTTCTCTGTCTGACTCTGCATATAAGCAATATCATATATTTGTCTTACTCTGTCTGGCTTACTTCACTTAGTATGATAATCTCTAGGTCCATCATCGTTTCTGCAAATGGCATTATTTCATTCTTTTTTATGGCTGAGTAATATAGTTTTGATTTGGTTTCATAATCTTTAAAGTGCAGGCCAATCCCGTGTTTACTGGATTAAATTCCCTGTAACTTTAAATGTTATTTCTATTACTTTTTAATAATGACATGATATTTATAATATCTTAATAATCTCTTATTAAGTCCTGGACTTACTGATAGTGTACCCTTTGCAATTTACAGCTGTTCGTTTTAGGAATTTTTGCAGTATTCGTTAAACAAAGAAAAAAGGTACTCAAGACTTGATAATAATTTACACTTTCTTATAAGGCACATTCTTTGACTTTATCTGAAATATATTCTTGTATAAGAGATAAATGTATCTGGGAAACCCCATTGCCTATATATGTTGCACTTAAAATTCACAAATCCCATCAGCGTGGGAAACTTTCATAGGAGTCTCTTTAACTTTGTCCAGATATTTTGTAAATTGCTTTTGCCATGAAACCCTTTTGCACTGAATGTTGGGGAGCAGTATTACGAAGAACACTTCACAGTAATATCCACTAGGAAATTCCCACAGAGCACCCTTGGTTTAGAGTTTAGCTATAATTAATGGTCCTCTTCCGTTATCTCATAGTTGGAGTCAATTGCACATCTGATTCTCTTCTAAATTTGGAAAAGCTGGTATCAGTCTTTCAAGTTCAGCAGAAGGAAGACCTGCTGCTCAGCACTTAGCTCATTATAAAGTAGCTGTCAGATGGTTCTCTCTTTAGCTCAATAATTCTCATCATTTTTCACTGAACAGAATGAGGCTGGAAAAAATCAGCACAGACAGAGCAATATGCCATAAAGTCAAGTAATGTGATAGGACCATCCCTCATACTCTGAAAAACAGAAGTGATAACTGCTTTCAAAGTAGACTCTTGAGTATTATTATATAGTATTTAGAGTAAAAAATAGATCTTGTAAATTTTGTTTCAAATTTTTTCATTTAAACAGGATATCTTCAGTCAACACAAGTTTCTGAGCATTTTCTATTCACACATTTTCTGTTATGTGCCCAGAAGTGAACCTTGATTGCAAGCTTACACTTTTGCTAGTAGGAAAGCAGTTCTGTCCTAAGCTGAACACATGCTATGTCGGAGCAACTGGATGGCATTAAGGATGCAGTCTATGGGAAACAGGGTGTTTTGTTTTCTTCTCAAATGCTAACTAATGAGAACCTAGGTCCTTGGACTTGTTAGCACAGAGTGTTCTGAGCTATAACCTGGCTCAATATTATTAACAGAAATGGCAGCCTATAAGAAATTAGAGGGGGAGAGGTGAATTTTTGCATGTCATAAATAATTCCTGGGTGATGAATTTCAGTCCTAAAAGTATCCTGTGCATTGAAGAAATACTCTAGATATAAAAGAAACCAACAAAATGGTTGACTGATCATTATCAGATTCTAAATAGATGCAATGATTGATAGCAAAAGAATCTTCTTCTGCAAAAGAGAATAATGTGTTAAGAATTCAGAGATCATTTTTATTTCCCTTCTCCATAAATGACCACAGCCTCTTATTTTTTTTTAATCTATTCAGGGATCATTTTCATACTTCTTGACCTTCCAATATTAATGGGAAGTGAGAAAGCAAAGGTATTTATATGTTATATGGTTCCAGAAATACATTTATCACCCTAAAAAAATAAAGGCCAAGGTTACACAGACTGATGACTCTTCATAGATATCCTCAGCTCCAACCTTTTACATGATATTTTCAGAGGCTTTCAGTTCTCCTTGCCATCACAGCAAACCTAAAACTCATGATCTCCCCAATAAAATTGGCTCCTGTTCCTAAAAATCCATTTTCTGGTGGTGATACCTCTCTCCTTCAAGATTCCTCTGTTAAATACACTAGACTCATCTTTCATGACCTTCTGTGATTCATGCCACTTTTCCATTCTGATTATTCCACACCATTCTCTCCCTAGAGGGCTACCTTGTCTCTTGCCTCATGGGTGTACAATGTGATTTGCTGCCTCTGGGCTTGCTTGCTCGTCCCTAATCTGGGACATCTTCCCCACTTATCCCCACCCCCAAGTCCCGGCCAAGCACCAGATCAGTGACCTCAGATCCACCTCAATCAATTTCATGAAGTTCTACTTCTTTTCTAATCGTCACCATGTATTTTAGTGCCTGAGCTCCCACTATGCCATTTCTCCTCTGTGAGCCTCTACAACTCATATGTATTCATCTTGGTGTCCTATCTTGGAGACGTTTTTATTGCTTCCCTCACATATTACATGGGCCATATAATAGGCACTCTGTGAATATTTAGAAAGACAGAACTAGAGGAGACTGTCTTGTCCAGTATGTCTCTTTTCATTGTGGGTTTTTTTTTTGGTGGGTGGGGTATTTTTTGTTTGTTTTTTCAATGTCAAGGATAAAATGAGACTCAGAGACTAAGAAACTTGTTTCAGAACATGCAGAGCTCAGACCCAACCCAAAGTTCCTGATCCCTTTCCTGTGCTCTGTTTTCTGTTTTTTGAAATAGTTTTACTGAGATAGAGTTCATATAAGATAAAGTCCACCCTTTTAAAGTGCTCAATTCAGTGGTTTTTGGTATGCTTGTAGAGTTGTACAGCCATCACCATTTACCTACCTATTACCGATCAGTCACCATCCTCTCCACCCACAACCCCAGGTGACCACTAGTCTACTTTCTGTCTGTGGATTTGCCTAATATGGACATTTCACATGAGTGGAATCATATCATATTTTTGTCTTCTGTGATTGACTCATTTTACTTACTAGAACAATTTCAAGCTTCATTCATCGGTCAGTTCTTCATCCCTTTTGATTGCCGAAAAGTGTTCTATTGTATGGATACGTTGCAGGAAGGAGGGACCCCCAGGGCCCGAGAGTGGACTCTTGTCTGGCACTTGGAGATGACTTGTCCAAGAAGACACCCATACTGACAAAGCCAAAGACTTTATGGAAAGGGCCTCCCTGGTGGAGAGCAGCAGTGTGAGGGAATGCAGAGCTTCTCTGCCACATGGTTCACAGTCTCAAATGTTATGGCAATAGGTTAGTTTCTGGGTTATCTTTGGTCAATCTTTTTGACTCGGGGTCTTTCCTGGTGACACTAATGTCTCTCAGCTCAGATAGATTCCAGCATGAGATCTTCCGGAAGATGAGTAGGACATTTCATCTCCTCCTTCTTCTTTTTGGCCCCTCCCAAATGCTTCTGGGTTAGTTCATTCTTTAACACCATACACAAAAATAAGTTCCAAATGGATTAAAAACCTAAATGTGAGACCAGGCACTATGAAACTCCTAGAGGTAAACATAGGTAGAACACTATTTGACATAAATCGCAGCAACGTCTTTTTTGACCTGTCACCCAGAAATGGCAATAAAAACAAATATAGACAAATGGGACTTACTTAAAAGCTTTTGCACAGCAAAGAGAACAATAAACAAATGAAAAGACGGCCCACAAATTGGGATAAAATATTTGCAAATGATGTGATGGGCAAGCAGTTAGTCTCCAAAATTTAAAAACAGCTCATGATGTGTAACAGCATCAGAACAAACAAGTCAATCAGCAGATGGGCAGAAGACCTAAGCAGACATTTCTCCAAAGACATACAGATGATCAAGAGCCACATGAAAAGATGTTCAACATTTCTAATCATTAGAGAATTGCGAATGAAAACTACACTGAGACATCCTCTCACACCAGCCAGATGGCCATCAACCAAACTTCCACAAACCTAAGTGCTGGAGAGGGTGTGGAGAGAAGGAAACCATCCTACACTGTTGGTGGGAATGCAGATTGGTACAGCCATTATGGAGAAGAGTGTGGAGGGTCTTTAAAAAACCTTATGAGCTACCACTTGACCATGTGAGCCTACAAACCCCATTCCTGAGCATATATCCAGAGAAAAACATGACCCAAAAGGATATATGCTCCCCAATGTTCATGGCAGCCCTCTTTACAATAGCCAAGACATGGAAGCAGCCTAAATGTCCATTAACAGAGGAATGGATAAAGATCTGAGAATGTATATGTGCGTGTGTGTGTCCACATAAACATACACATATATATATAGTGGAGTATTACTCAACCCTTAAAAAGAATGAAATAAGGCCTTTTGCAGCAACATGCATGGACCTAGAGATTGTCATACTGAGTGAAGTAAGTCAGAGAAGGGGAACTATTGCCTGACATCCCTTATATGCAGGGATCTAAAAAGAAATGATACAAATTAATTTACTTACAATACATAAAGGGATTCAGTGACTTAGAGAATGAACTTATGGTTGCTGGGGGAAGGATGGGGAAAGCAATAGTTCGGCGATTTGGGATGGACATGTACACACTGCTGTATTTAAAATGGAAAAATGGATAGCCAACAGGGCCTGCTGTATAGTATGTAGAACTCTGGTCAATGGTGTGTGGCCTCCAGGATGAGAGGGGAGTCTGGGGGAGAATGGGTGCATGTGTATGTATGACTCAATCCCTTTGCTGTTCACCTGGGACTATCACAACATTATTAACTGGCTATATGGCAATACAAAATGAGAAGTTTAAAAAAAGAGACATACTGGGGACTGGCACACCTTCCCTCCTTTCACCCCTCCAGAATTTTCCCAGTTAGTTTTCCAGGCAGCACGGAGTTCCTCACAGGGACCTCCTGCTGTGAGACAGCTCAGGCAAGCAGTTATCATCATGCCTGGCTTATG
This sequence comes from Antilocapra americana, assembly GCA_007570785.1. Classification (NCBI taxonomy): domain Eukaryota; kingdom Metazoa; phylum Chordata; class Mammalia; order Artiodactyla; family Antilocapridae; genus Antilocapra; species Antilocapra americana. The sequence goes on along the minus strand of ML661903.1, from coordinate 8,537,027 downwards.
GTTTTGGTCAGCGGTTCCCTAGCACACATTTATTTTTTTTAATTCATTCTTCAGATAATGGACTTTTGGGTTGTTTCCACTCTGGGGCTGAAATGAGTAATGCTGCTGTGAATATCCGTACCTGAGTTTTTGTGCGAGCCTATATTTTGTGTCTCCTGGGTACATCCCCAGGTGTCATAACGTCACTCTGTATTTAACCTTTTGAGGAACTTCAGAATGTTTTCCAGAGCTGCTGTGCCATTTACGCCCCCAATGGTAGTGTATGAAGGTTCCAGTGTCCCTGCATCCTTGTCCGCAGTTATCATCTGTCTTTCTGGTGATGCTCATCCCACTAGTTGTGAAGTGGTATCTACCTCACGGTGGCTTTGATCTGCATTTTCTGATGGCTGCTGATGCTGAACACCTTTTGTCCCCTTCCTTTAAAACTACCTTTTCCCTTAAAAAGCTAGTTTTGTATACTTTTATTTTAATACCCTAAAATAAGTACATCCCCAAGGAGAGCCACATGTGCATCTTGGACCTTTTTGGAAACGAATGTTGTAAGATAACTTCTTGTATTAACCACTATTGCTGATAATCATCAATTAGAGAACTTCGGCTAGAGTTAAAACTTTAACTAGGATATTTTTTTAATTGTCCAAAACCCACCACCCAAACTGCAAAGCACCCAAATCCGTCAATAGTGACTGGCAAATACGACTACACAGTTTACTCAAACGCTGGATTGAGACTAGATAGATATCCTGGGTATTTTTTTTTAATTTTACCTCTGTCATTTGCCTGAAATTTCTCTTATTCAGAGGTGTGAGTTTTGGGATCTTGTATTTTCAAAAACTTACTTCCGAGCACACCTGCAATATTGTTAATGAGGAATGGGTGGCACTTTGTATTTTGAAGTTGTCAGGTTGAGTGAACATAATTCAGACATAGTTTGTTCTGTTAATAGCAGGTTTCCTAAGTATAGTACTTAATAAAATCCAAACCTGGCAGATTGGTTACACCTGAAGAAGATTCACTTACATCATAACCATAGATATCATTATTTTGTCTGGCATATAAAAAGCAAGCACTTCAAAACATTCAAAGATTCCCCTGTGAGAGCTTGCAGACTTATTACTTTGGGGGTAGCTGAGAGCTTCCATTGTATCTATAATATTTGATTTCCACTTGAACACAGGCAGCAAAAATGAGTTTGTAGTGGGTCTCTGAGGTAACTTTAGTCAGAAACAAGATTAATATTAAGTGCTGTCTGGCTTTCTTTCAAAGGAACTTTTCCTCAAAGGGGTAGGGGGTCATTTCTTCTGTGCACTAAAACACCTTGATTTTTATAGATCTGTTAAAAAAATTAGCAATTCAAACTAGAATTAATAAGATATTCACATACTTATAGAAATAGAACAGGTGGTAGATATGTTGAGCATAAAGTAGTCTCGCATAGATCTGAGGAGAAAAGAAAACATGTCCTTCCAAACGAACACAGTTTAAAACCAAAATAATTATTACTTTATGAGGCACTTTGGATTAAAATTAAGAAATAGCTTTTTCTTTCAGCCAGGAAAATATGAAAATATAAAAGGATGTCTTAAATATTCACTAAGCTTTTCTCAAGAATGTGTCTAATCAGGATTTTTCTGCCTTCAAGTTTCTCATTTGCAATGCCAGGCTCATTCTACTTCTCCCCCTTCCCTTTGTTATTTGGCCTTAAAAAAAAAAAAAATTGACAAGATCCGTATCGCTGTCCAAGTGCTGAACTCTCACCAGTTTAAAAAGGCAGTGTTTTTATAGGGGAATCGTGAGGCTGTCACATTGACTTCAGGAAGCCTCCGTTCCATTCTGTTTCCTCTGTCGTTAGGATGACAACTTGAACAGGGTGACTGGCCACAGATGTTGCTGCTGCATGTCAGCCACCGAACAGAGGACAGGGCTTGGCCCGCAGAAAGGCGCTGTAGGGACTGTGGATGGATGGCAGGAGGTGGAAATGAGACTACAAAGACCACCTTGGGGTAGAGGCTGAGGGCTCTTTATAGACTCCAGCCTCCAGGTCATTTACACTAGAAATGTGCTTTTAGAGGAAAGAATATTGCCCATTAGTGAACAGAGGATTTCAATGGGAAGGGAGCAAGTTGTAGTCAGAGAGTTCACACCAAGAATATCCAATATACAATATTACATTATTGTAATAGAGATGTGTGTGTGTGTGTGTGTGTGTGTGAGTATGTATGTGTGCATGTATATATGCGTGCACTTGTGGACAGGCAGGTGGGATTGATATTTTAACATGTTTGGCCAGTCTGATGAGATCATGGGTATGATGAGTATGTTTTCGTGTATTTGTTAGCAATTGCAAAATATGGTTTTAATGAAAATGTTAAGTTTTTGTTTCTCTACTGCCCTTTCACAGCACAATATATTAATTATTCCTGCATTTTCCAAATCAAAAGAGGCCCCATGCTGATGTCAAAAGTTAAGAGGCAGTGTTCCATTTTACGTCAAAACCTAGTCATCATCCTCGGAGACGAAGTTCTCACCAAGGTGGTGGTTGAAATAGTGCTGTCCCCTCCCCCCAATCCTAACCCAGCTCCTCGGAGAAGAAGCAGAGGAGAAAATCACTGCCCTGCATGCATGAAATAAAAGAGAAAGGCAGAGCACGTTAACAGTAGCAGCAGTGATGATTCTCATGGCCATAATATTAATAACTGATGTCTTTGGAATACCTGCTTTGTGTCAGGTACAGTGTTGAGTGGTCTATGTGTATTTTATTTTTCGTTCTCATAATGGCTCTACATCGTGGGTACTGCAATCCCATTTTACTGGTGAGGAAGCCAAGGCAAAGAAATGTTAAGAAATGGTCCCAGATTATACAATGGCATTCTGTCAATCTAGAAATCCTCCATGGATAACCTGACTGTAGAGCACATCTCTAGTATGAGATTAGCATTTTCTAGAGACGGACATCCTTGAGTATGACCTGGAGAATGGATGACATTGGGATGGATAGATTGAGGCTGATAATGTTGAAGCAGAAGGAGGCTTCTGGAAGAGAAGAAGAGCACTCTCTCTCCCGCCCTCCAACTCAATTAAGACATAACTGACATATAACAAGAATAGCATTCTCTAAAGGAAGGGTAGCGATAAATGTGGTGCATTCATGAGATAATGGTGTATCCAGGCTTATCGAGCTGGCTTTTGATGCTGGGCAGAGACAGGTAGCCCTGCACTTTGTAATAGAGAACCTCATTCCAGCCAGAGAGAAGGGCAAGAGAGGTGGGGAACAAAATATCTTGACTCTTCATTTGTCCTCATGTTTCTTAAGACAGACAAAAAGTATCTATCATCTACCCACTCACCTGAAAAGAGCACTGAGCATAAGTAAACTCTCGACTCCAAGGATGCTTTTGTTCAAATGTAGTAGAGGATTTGAGAAATCTTTTTAAGCTGTTGCAAATTGTTTTGAAAATGTTGGTCTGACTACTTCAGCTATAATAAAGGCTACCCAGTTGGAGATTTTTGTGAGGTTTTTTGTTTTTGCTTTTTTTTGTTTGTTTGTTTGGGGAGCAAGCCAAGTGCTGATGATTTTTATGGAAGAAAAGCAGGGGATTTGCCATCATCTTAAAATACTAATTATATGTGATTAGTTATATGGTCTCAATCCTTGAATTTAGACAGGCATATAATTAAAATGGCTGTTTTGATGGCTTATTTAAAGAGATAAATGTCAACCTGCTTCTTGGGATTCATATACTAGGAGACTTTACCCTGAAACAGAGAATTTTGAAATTAAAGATTCACTCTGTCTTACAGTTTTACCTTATACCTCATGGTGCAGAAAATGTAACTAGCTCCAAAATACCGTATGGCACATTTGTACCAATTGTTAGTCTGTAAGAATCACTTTATTACCCTAACCCCTGCAGATCTGAACTGCATAGATTTATCCTGAGAAGCTCTTCTGGTGCTGCTGACCATGTATCTAAGGTTTGGGAGGCTGCCCCAGTGGCTCAGCAATAAAGAATCCACCTGCAATGCAGGAAGCACAGGGCACATGAGTTAGATCCCTGGGTCAGAAGTATCTCCTGGAGGAGGAAACAGCAACCCACTCTAGGATTCTTGCCTAGAAAATTCCATGAACAGAGGTATCTGACAGGCTACAGTCCATAGGATCGCAAAGAGTTGGACACAACTGAGTGACTGAACATACACACTCTAAGGTTTTACTCTTACAGTTTCTACTGAATGTTAAGATAAAAGTTTTCAGGATGTATTTTCCAGTAAAAGCAAGTAACACCTACAAGTACTTACTACATATCAGGTGTTATTACAAGTACATTAAATTTATTTAGTTTACTCAATTCTCACAGTACCCTGTGTGGTGGGTACTATTACCTATTCTTCTGATGGGAAAGCTAAAGTACAGAAAATTTAATAACTTGCACAATGGAGCATAGTTATTATGTATCAGGTCTCAGGATGAATCCAGGCAATTTGACCTCGGGCATTTTGCTGCTCACCACTCAGCTATTCTCTAAGGATAAGATTAAACCTGCTTGTCAACCATAGAAAATAGCAAAGTACTTGGTTTAGTACTTCCAAGTACTTGCTTTTGTACCATTTAGAAAAGCATTGTTGAATGCAGATTTCTTAAGCAGCCTACATCATAAATACAGATGCAGTATGTGAAGGGGTATATCTGAATTATGTCACTGCCTAAGGAGAGAAGGAAATGTGTAATAGTCATCTATTGGTACGTAACAAACTGTTCTGACACTTTGTGGCTTAAAGCAGCAAATATCTGTTATCTCCCATTTCTATGAGTCAGAAAATCCAGGCATAGCTCAGCAGAGTGCCCATAACTGAAGGTCTCTCACAAGGCTGTCATCAAGTATGGACTAGAGCTGTGGTCCTACCTCCAAACTTGACTAGGGAGGATCTGCTCCAAATCTCACAAACATGGAAATTAGCAGTCCCCAGGTACTGGAAGTGTTGGCGGGAGGCATCAGTTGCTTGCCCCATGGACCTCTCCATAGGGAAGTTCTCAACATAGCAGCGAATATCACTCAAGCAAGCCAGCCAGTGAAGAGAGGGCAACTCAAGACAGAAGTCAGAACCTTTGTGTAAGCATCACTTTTACTATGTTCCATTTGTTGGAAGCAATTCAGCAGGTCCAGCCCAGACTTAAAGGGGTTTTCCTGGTGTCTCAGATGGTAAAAGAATCTGTCTACAATACAGGAAACTAAGGTTCGATCCCTGTGTTGGGACGATCCCCTGGAGAAGGGAATGCGTCCCACTCCAGTATTTGTGCCTGGAGAATTCCATGAACAGAGGAAACTGGTGAGCTAAAGTCCACAGGGTCACAGAGAGTCAGACACAACTGAGCAACTAGCACTTTAGTTTTCAGTCCAGGCTTAAGGGAGACGATTACACAAAGCATGAATACTAAGAAATGAGAGCCGTCAGGCTCCATTGTTCATGTTGTCTGTCAATGTGTCTGAAGTTAGACTTGCTATGGAGTAATCTTTTGTCTTCTTGCCTGTTTTTGAGTTAATGGACATAGCAACTTATCTTTATTTAAAGCTTCTTTTTAGAAAAAGACCATTTGTGTACCCTTCATTAACTTCACACCAATTTTGCCCAGTTTGCTATATTGTGATAAAATATTTTAAAAAATATTTTAATTATATCTCCCCTGCTTTAGCATGGCTCGTCCTTTCTTACAGGGATAAGAGACTTAGTAGTCTGGCAGAATTGACTGGTTAATTTGTTTAAACAAATAGTTAATTCGGGCAAGCAACCAATTTGACTGATGTGAATCCATTTAGTACGTGCCTGTTTAGGCGAGTTAATCAGATAGTGTGTTCATTTAGCTCTAAGTCGAAAAAAATCTGAGAAGTAGAGTGGGTTTTCCCTAGCCTATTTTTCAGATCCATAATGAGGAAAAATATGAAATTAATGAATGAAAATTTTCAAGACTACAGCAAATTGTAAATTGCATTCTTTTATGTGGAACCTGACATGCTGCAGCCCGTGGGGTTGCAAAGAATCGGACATGACTTAACAAGTGAACAGCAGCAACAACAGCATGTAAGATGATGTTTGATAAATTATTACTCCCATCAGAGGATGATATCAGGTTTGAGTTTTGAAGGAGATCCTTTCTGTAGGAAATCTCCATTGTAATTCTTTGCCAAAACATCTTTTCAAAGGTATACCCATTTTTTTCTTAGTTATCATTACAAAATTATCCCAGCATGTAAGATACATTGGTAACGAATCAACATATATCACATTTGTTCATATTTTGCAGCATTTTTATTTCTCATAGAATCCATTCATTTAGTTGTTCAGTCATCTATTGTGAGTCTGGGTCAAACAGCTCTAAACACTTCAGTGTAGCTCTAACCTTTGCATAAATTTCAAGATATCTTTGTCAGTGTAAGAGTATTTAGTGCCTCATGCTGGACTGAGGTAGCAAAATTTGCTTCTTAGCATTTTCATTAGAAAGCAAGCTTCAAGTAGTTATCTTTTGATTGTTTCAGCAAAGCTGTTCTCTTAAAGAGTATTTAAATATCACCAAAAACTGATACATAATTCTCCAAGAATAATGATTCATAGGGAGATAAATAAAAGGCTTAACACAGACACAGAAATATAAATTAACCTGGAGAGAAAAGAACACAATTATTGATTGGATCCAAACCTTGATTATGAGTCAGTAGCAAATAGTGAAAGAGGGATAATGATCCATGACTAAATGGAAATAATTTAGCTTGATTATCCCTGCATCTTCAAGAGCAGCAAGATCAGCCACATGCAGATAAGTAGTACAGAGTTGTAAATTAAATGTAGTGATGTTGCGATTATATGTAAGATATCATAATCTCACTTAGTCCCGTGGAGCTGAAAGTATGAATTTATGAAGAATAATCCACCTTATGAATTTTGTTAGTAATAAAAAATTACACAAGAGCTTCTGAATTCTTGTTAGGTTGACAAGAATTGTCCTTTCTGTGTTCTTCCCATTGGTGGTTGATGCAGTTTCCTGTTCAAGGGTACTCAGTATCCGACCTGATTCACCATGATTCTATATGTCAATAATGGCTAAATGACTGTATTGAATGATTTTGGTCAAATGAAATATAATAGGTAGGCTTATAGAACTATGACCCGATTAGCTGTTGTTGCTTTATTATTATTATTATTATTATTATTGAAGGATAATTGCTTCATAATATTGTCATGGTATCTGACAAACATCAGCATGAGTAAGTCACAATTATATAGGTTTTAAGTTATTCAAATCTATTAAATTACATAGATTTTAAAGAGCAAATGTCATTAAAGTCCTTTTTTAAAAAGCCCTCAATTTATTCACTTCATAGCTGTGCCCAGTAAAAATCATGTGATATGGAATTACCCTTTAAAAAAGTTAAATTTTGTATGTGTTGCCTGAGAGCTAGCTATGCGCAAATAAATTCTGCCTTTGTTTTACTGGATTTCCTTGCCATTGAAAATATCATTCTTCCACACATTACATCTTTTTTTCCACCATAATTTATCTCTTCAGGTCATATCTATTTTGGCTATTTTCTTTTTTTTACCTCAGTTGCTTCAATATGAATGTTCTTTTGAACTCAGTAATACTTGAGGGACTCAGTGCTCTTGTCCAAGTGAGTTATCACGATCGAGTCCACACATCACACCTGTAGCCCTGGCACCTCTGGGAGGCACAGGCACACAAGCTCCGCAGCCATACAGAAGCAGATCTTCCCATGGATAACACTGTGCTGCAGAAAGAAATCAATAAGGGCCCCAGGCAAGCCTGAGGAGAAGAGTTAATTAAGGGATGTGGAAACCAGAGGCGTCATTGACAAGCTGCAAGATAAATTTAAGAGGAATTTTTCCAAATGGATTTAAAATTATAAAAAGGAGGCGGGAGGGGACAAAACAGGAGAAGACTATGCTCTGAGTTTTCAAAGACACCATCGTGTATTTCCTTACCCTTTAAATTGTAGATACATACATTTATATTAATTAAAGAGCCCCATATAATTCAATGAGGATAGGACCATTAGCAATTCGACAGGAGAATAATAACACATTATATTGATCATGGATGGTGTGTAGGAGCTAAAGTAAAGGTGTGTAGGATCCAAAATCCCTTAATTAAGGTACAGTTCTGCCTCCTAAAGTGCACTTTTTCATCCTATTTGGAACAAACTTGCTCTGGTAGGCAATGTTCTAGATTTCCATATGTTGTCATCACATGTGACTTTTTTCTAAATGCAAGTTTACTGAATAAAGCTGAGAAGAGCGGTAAGCAAGTAGAAATGTGTTCAGCTAAATTTAAAAAATTCACATATTTACAAAGTTGTGTAATTTGCAGTCTCAGGTATAAAAGTGAATGCACAGGAAAAAGTTGTCAATAGTGTTTTGATATGCTGAAAGCAATGAACAGACATACAAATACATTAAGGTTTAGCTATAGGTTAATTCACAAATGTGTGTGGTACCCAGGCATCCCTGGTGGCTCAGTGGTAAAGGATCTGCCTGCCAGTGCAGGAGATGCAGGTTTGATCCCTGGGTCAGAAAGGTCCCCTGGAGAAAGAAATGTCAACCCTCTTCAGCATCTTGCCTGGGAAATCCCATGGACAAAGCAGCCTGGTGGGATACAGTCCATAGGATTGTAAAAGAGTCCCACACGGCTTATTGTCTAAACAACAACCATATGCAGCACCCACATAGTCACACTTTCTAGCTCTGAGTCCTCCTTTCAGGCACAAGCAGATGGCCACATTCTTTGCAGTGGTTCGCAGTGACCATTAGTGGTGGTGAACTACAGTAGCATGTTTAAGTATCCCTTCAGGTAAGCGTGCGGGGCGCTGAGGTGGTCACATGGTTCACATCTCTGTTCTTCATCACATGTCTCAACGATTCCAGTGGGACTGGGGGTTACATATGGTACCAGCAGAAACTGTAGCCTTCAAAAGGTGCTGCTGATGCCGAAGTACCTGAGTGCATTGTATCTTGACTAGGATATATTCTACAAGGTAGAAGAGAACTTTTCTGCTGCAAGAATGCAACTCTCAGATCTTGTCCTCTGGCTGGAAAACCCAACTGCACTAAAATTTTCAAGTTGCCAATCAAAGTAAATAAAGCTAATGAGTGTTTGTTGCCTCTGGCGCATTCTCAAGACAGTGAGGTATGCATGGAAAGTGGGAGAAGCATCTCAGCTTTGCAGAACATGGAATTAGTTGAGTCTGTGGTTCCTTTCTCATTGTAGAATATAAAGCATACATTCCAGAAACTCATGAAGAACCATTTAAACCCGTTATTTAGTCAAGGGTGGGAGTCTGAACTTAAGGTTGTAACTGCAATGCAAGTCCTAAGAAAGCAAAGATCATTGTACAGTAGAGCTAGAGAAGGTTTGACTTTTTTTCCCCTCTCAGTCATTACTATAATTACTACAAAATTATACTGACCTTTGAAAAATTCAGTCAACCTGATCTCTGCCTGCCTTAAATTCTACAGTCCGAACAAACGTGTCAAGAAAAAAGTGTTCTCTTCAATTGGTTTTAATTGACCGTCTTTTCCTTCAAGCCTCTTTCTGGCTTCCTTTCATTCATTGTATTGCAGCGTAGCAAAAAAAAATTGGAGCTTTTTGCTTTTGCCAAAGACTGTGCCATTTTGGTCAAGTAAAAACACAGAGCTATTTTGAAAAATTGGTGATGACAATGCAGTGAACAATGATGCACTAGAAAATCGAGGGCCTCTAGTGAGTGGAGGGCTCTGCTGCTTAGTTTCCTGTTGGCTTTACCTCTTAAGTAGGCCTGGTGTTTCTAGAGCAAATGTAATAGCAGACACAGAAGGAGGGTAATCGTTGGCACTGTTTGATTGACTTTAATTTTTTTAAATCAAGCTGTGATACTTTTCTCCCTTTCTACTATATCTTCAATGCAAATAAAGACACACTTCATGAATTAAAGCAAATTTTCTTTGGTCACTTTAAGCCATTGGTAAAGCATAAATTTCAAAAATGATTAAAAATATGAGTCCCATATAAATATTAAATGAACACATCAAACATTTTATTCATCTCATTAATTAATGACAGAACTTGGAAGATGGCAAGGCTGGCATTTATGGGCACTTTAATAAAGGAATGTTAGAATAAAACTGCTAGGTGAGTTATGAAATTGGTTAATGTCCATTGGGGCAAGAAACTATAAATTTTGACATGTTCTTCCCTGTTTGACAGAAATTATCTGAATTTCTACTGGACGGAAAATCTACAAGCCTATAATTTCATTAAGCTAGGGTTCTTTGATCAATAGTAAATACTAAGTTTAATGAAATGTGTTCCCCTGGATAAAGGAACAATCTTTGTATTGGCCTGTTAAATCCCCATGAAAAAAGTTCCTATCTTTTTTTGTCTTATTTCCAAATTTCAAATATCATGTAATATCACTATCTTTAGACAGATCAGAAATGAATCCTGGTTCACTTTCCATTTCCCTTGTTTTGTTTTGTTTGGAGTCCATAAACAATAATTCAGTTCTCCTGAATTCCTTGGAAAGTAAGAACAATGCAAAATTACTCTAAATGTCCTCCTTTCTTCTATACTAGGTCATGTGTAATGTCACATGGTCTCATAAAGTTATGGATCAGCTGGAGGTTATTGACGAGGCTCAAGTGAGAGATGATGAGCGATAAATCAGAGTGATGATCTGGAGAAGGCAATGGCAACCCACTCCAGCGTTCTTGCCTGGAGAATCCCAGGGACGGGGGAGCTGGTGGGCTGCCATCTATGGAGTTGCACAGAGTCAGACATGACTGAAGTGGCGCCCCAGCCGCAGCAGCGCAGGGTGATGATTATGCAAATGGAAAGGATGGGTGGGAGATTTACCCAGACAATAAAACCAATAGGAGTTGTGTATAAAGCCTGCTTGTATATAAAGAAGTGTGGGAATGGAAAGATCCAAAGATGATGGTGGGATTACAATGGGAATAAATATGGCCTTTGACACTTTGTAATTAATGCACTACAAAACAGTGAGATTAAAATGATGATAAAGCAGCTAGAAATTTTTATTCTGAGACTGGCATCAGTATTGGAACCAGGACTATAACTTTGCTACAGAACTACTGATGGTGACAGGTGAAACCATGGAAACTGATTTAAAAACAATCCCCTACAGAGGATGTAGAATGACAGAAATAAAGGACCTACAAGATCAAACCTAACATAATCAATACTAGGTACTAGAAAAAGAAGAAACAGTGAAGAAAAGGACAGTCAGATAGTACAAGAATTGGAATGTGGCAGTCTAAATGCATGCAGACTACTTTGAAAATATAAACAAAGAAATAGAGTACTTTCAACACATACAGAAATCATGTCCCCAATATTAATATTTCATGCTTCTTTCTAAATCACTATATACAAACAATTTTTTAAGGTACTTTATCATCTCTTGTAGGTCTGTGAGATCATGGTTAGAGTAGAAATGAGGTAGACAGATCTGTGCTTTTCCTTTCAAGCAAAAGCTAGTCGAGACTTATCTGCCTGAGGGATTTAGGAAACAGGTGAAAATGGAATTTGAGGAATACAGGTAGCCATGTATGGAGATGTGGGCTCCCTCTATATCTGATGCACTTAAAGTGGGTTTGACTAAACAGTGCATCCTCTTTAAATTGTCTGTTGAGAGCCTTGGAAAGAGGATGGGTCATTATTGCACCAGGTCCATTTCATTGCAGACAATAGTCCTAGCCACTGGAAGATTCATCCTGCACCCTAACTGTCCACAGTAAACTTGAGACAGGACTAGCGTCATCAGCCAACTTTACCATTGGACCATGGGATGCACCTCAGCCTGCATCTTCTGCAGAGTGGAGCTCCAAGCCAGTCACCTCGCTCAGCAGTTGCACAGCATCCCATGGACTTTGTCTTCAGGTTGGATGAGGGTGATCCTGTATGGCTTATTATTCTGTTCACTCACCACGTTTGCTTGCCAAATGCAAACACAACCTGAGTATTCATCCAGCACCATTAATTTCACTACTGCTTCAACATTCCAGTAGTTGACTTGACAGCTGACATAATTTTTACAAAATTAGAAAATCTTGTGAAATGGATTTTTCTCATCCCATTTCTGACAGAGATGATAAAAATCATCTCCCTGCCCTGTGCTCTCTCTTCTTTGCAATCTTGATAATATAGTTGAGCAGCAAATCGGTGAGCTTGTCTTGCAGTGAAATCTTTCCTTTTTTCTTTTATTAATTTTTCTTGGAGCATTGCTCTGGTTGTGTTAGTTTCTGGTGTACAACAAAATGAATCAGCTCTATGTTTTATATATATATATATACACACACACACACAAATACATATATATATATATATATATATATACACACACACAAATACATAAGTGTGTGTGTGTGTGTGTGTGTGTATATATATATATATATATATATATATATATATATATATATATATAT